>PVKM010002386.1:0-65583 GCA_004027735.1 Carollia perspicillata | reverse complement strand
TTCTCCATTTCCTACACTATTCTTAACCTCCCCCTGTCTATTTTCTATCTATCATCTATGCTACTTATTCTCTGTACCTCTTCCTCTTCTCTCCCCCTCCAAATTCCCTACTGATAACCTTTCGTGTGATCTCCATTTCTGTGGTTCTGTTCCTGTTCTACTTGTTTGCTTAGTTTATTTTTGTTTTTGTTTTATGTGTTGTTGTTAATAACTGTGAGTTTGTTGTCATTTTACTGTTCATATTTTTATCTTCTTATTCTTAGATAAATCCTTTTAACATTAGCTTACTTCTTTTTAAAAAAATAGTTAGCTTTTTTCATTAAAAATCTACTCTTTTTTTTTCTTTTCCTGTCCCAACCAATCTTGTAAATATTTTACTACAAACTAATAATGACTAGTATTTAGAACGCACATATATATTGATATTTGATACTAGAGCAGTCAAGTTTTAACTATAAAAATTAAGCATATGTGTGGAAAATGATCTTATTAGCTGAACTAGAACCACTCACACACTATCACAACTCTTTCTATGCTTTGAGTAATATTTTCATGTAATTTAAACCAGGACTCAGATCTTCTGACTCTTTCTTGCTTCAAGATATTATCTTCAGCCACTGTCACACTTTGACTTTAATTGGAAATTCCTTAGGAGAGCAGGGCAACCAAGTAATCTTATTTAAGTTTGACTCAACATATTGCAGGCATATGAATTAATATTCTTCAAGGTTGTACAAATAGGTAGAAATGGTATATTTTTAAAATCAAAGTATACAAATTGTATGGAAAACTCTCTTTTTATAAATTTATTATATTAACAAAATTTAATTTAAATCATCTGGTGGCAAAGTAAATAAAACAGAATGTTGTATATGTAGCCACTTAGAACTTTGTAAAATGACTAATTTATGAAAATAATAGATCTATAATTTAGTATAGTTCTATTAATTTCAAAGATTCTCCTCATCGATTCAAACTTGTCTTTTTAAAAATTATATTTTATTAATTATGCTATTACAGTTTTCTCATTTTTCCCTTTATCCTCCCTCCATCCCGTACCCTGAACACTTCAGCACCCACCTCCTTAGCTCATGTCCATGGGTTGACATATAAGTCCTTTGACTTCTCTGTTTCCAATACCATTTTTATCGTTCCTCATCTATTTAATGCCTACCAAATATGCTCCTTCTTCCCTGTACGTTTCCCCCCTATTTCTCCCTTCCCTCTTCCCACTGAAAACCTACCATGTGATGACCTTTTCTCTGATTCTGTTCCTGTTCTAATTGTTTGCTTAGTTTTTGTTTTTGTTGTTTTTCTTTCTTTTGTTTTTTAAGGTTCATTTGTTGATAGTTGTGAGTTTGTTGTCATTCTACTGTTCATATATTTGACCTTCCTTTTCTTAAATAACTCCTTTAACGTTTCATATAATAATAGCTTGATGATGATGAACTCCTTTAACTTGACCTTATCTGGGAAGCACTTTATCTGCCCTTCCATTTTAAATGAAAGCTTTGCTGGATGGAGTATTATTGAATGTAGGTCCTTGCCTTTCATGGCTTCAAATACTTTTTTCTGGTCCCTTCTTGCCTGTAAGGTTTATTTTGAGAAATCAGCTGACAGTCTTATGGGCACTCCTTTGTAGGTAACACTTTCCTTCCCTCTTGCTGTTTTTAATAGTGTCTCTTTGTCTTCAATCTTGGGTAACTTAATGATGGTGTGCTTTCATGTGTTCCTCTTTGGGTCCAACTTCTTTGGGACTCTCTGGGCTTCCTGGGCTTCCTAGAAGTCTATTTCCTTTGTCAGGCTGGGGGAGTTTTTCTTCATTATTTGTTCAAATAAGTTTTCAATTTCTTGCTGCTGTTCTTCTCCTCCTGGCACCCCTATAATTCACATATTGGAATATTTCTGGTTGTTCCAGAGATTAGTCAACCTCTCTTCATTTTTTTTTTTGGGGGGGGGATTCTTGTTTCTTCATCCTGTTCTGGCTGGATGTTTATTTCTTTCTTTTGTTCCAAACTGTTGCTTTGAATCCTAGTTTCTTTCCTGTCACTGTTGGTTTCCTGAATATCTTGCTTTATTTCATTTTGGGTATCTTTCATTTGTTCTTTCATTTTTTCATCCAAGCTCAATCAGTTCTGTGAGCATTTTGATTACCAGGGCTTGAAATTTTCCATTGGATAGATTGGTTATATCCTCCTCCCTTGTCTTAATGAAGTATTAATCTACAACAATAAATTGTTTTAAAAATAGTTAAGTACTAAGAACTACAAAAAACCTTGTGTAGTTATATTTCTTTTTTTATCCCAATAACCTAATATAGCATTTGTCCAAGAAAAATTAGTTATTTTCTTTTTTAAGATTTTATTTATTTATTTTTAGAGAGAAGGAAAGGGAGGGAGAAAGAGAGTGAGATAAATATCAATGTGTGGTTGCCACTTATGTTACCCCCCCGGGGATCTGGCCCGCAAACCAGGCACGTGCCCTGACTGGGAATTGAACTGGCAACCCCTTGGTTCACAGCCCACACAAATTGAGCTATTTTTTTTCTTAAGTTCTGTGGTCAAATTAGCCTACAACACTCTTTGCTTCATGATTATTAAATGTTCGCTGTGTTGTGAAATGGTTTAAACCCATCAATATAACTATATACAGTATTAATTTACAGAGGGAATATAAAATAGTTATAGATACTATACCAAAATCTATTTAAACACAATCCACTTTTTTTTGTCTTTTGGGGAATAAGAATTGCTTATTTTAGTCCCTATTAAAATATAAAGCATGTAGTAAATAATTATGAGACTTGGAAAGAAGAGAAGTTGATCCATTTTAAAAAGACTAATTGATTGATAGAAGCAAACACAGATATTTCAGATATTGGAATTTGAATTATCACATTAGAACTGTAAAATATTTATTAAAATAATTTTAAAAATTTTGCTTATATAGAAAAGTATGCATAATTAGATGTGAAATTTTAGTAGAGATACCAATTATATAAATATTGAATTTGAAGTGATTGCAATAGAAATAATTTAAACTGAAAACCAAACAGAAAAGAATTTTAAAAAGTTTTAAGAACTATAGATATATAATGTTTAATTGGAGTTCTAGAAGTAAAGAAGTAAGTGATATGAAAGAAGAAATTGATGAAAAGATAATGCTGATCAATGTGAGAGAGAAACATTGATTGGCTGCCTCCTGTACATGCCCCAACCAAGGACTGAACCCACAATCTAGGACCAAAGATGGTGGAGATGTAAGTGGAAGCTATACTAACCTCCTTCCAGAACCAATCTGAAATTACAACTAAACTGTAGATAAATCATCCTGCAAACCAAATGAACACTAGCTGGAGTGAACCCTTATAACCACAGATAGACAGGGGAAGCCACTTTAGCATGGCATGACCGGCAGGGAGTGCAGAGGCATGACAGGGTTGAATGGGCTCTCACAGGTGTCAGCTGAAGTTCCAGAGGGATATGTCAGCATCTGTCAGGCTCCACCTGAGAAATGTGGGGTCTAAACCTCAAGCTGGGATAGCAGCTTATAGCAACAGAGCTGGGAAAAGAACCCAGATAACATCCAGTTGTGAAAAGCAGTGGGGATTCCGTCTGCCAGGGAGAAATATCTGGAGACACAAAGAGCCTCTAAAAGGGCCAACACACAAATTTTGTTTGCAGCCACTTAACATGGGGTCTGGCAGAGAGAGGGCAGAGTGGACTAGAGATGTGTGAGGAGAGTCTGGGGCTGGTGGCTCTTGGGAGAGAGCTGAAGGAACAGCTATCAGGGTCTCTGTGCTCAGTCATTCTCCATACTGCAAAAGCCACTTTTCTCAGGCAGAGCACTCCCCTCCATGTGGCATCAGTTCAAGGGGAACGTAGAGCCCCACCTGCAGAAATTACTAAGCTGTACACTGATGAGCTTAAGCCAGACTGCTGAGTACCGCTTGAAGCTATATCACCGATTAACAACTAAGGATGATAATTGAGAGCTCTGGGACTGTAGCTGACACTTGCCTGCCTGGTGCTCAAAAAAGCTGGCCTTGGTGTGTAGCCTGTTTTTTTTTTCTTCACACAAACAGGCCCAGCAGAGCAAGCCACAAGTTGTGGACCACTGATAGCTCCAAACAGTTTACCCAGGGACAGTCACAAGTAGCATCTGACAATGGTCTACATCAGCCTTTGCAGATCTACATAATAAATAGAAATACAAAGATGTACCTGAAATGGGAAGACACAGAAACAGGCCATAAATGAAACAGCAAGAGAATTCACCAGAATAAGAACTAGATAAAATGAAGGCAAGCAATTTATCAGTTAGTGGGTTTAGAGTAATGATTATAAGGATAATCAACAGCATGAAAAAGACATATAAACCATAAAAATGCCCAGTCAGAAGTAGAGAATGAAATATCTGAAAGAAATAATACACTGGAAGGAATAAACAGTAGGTTAGATGAAACGGAGGACTGAGTCAAGGATTTGGAAGACAAAGTAGAGAAAAACAGCCAAGGAGAGTAGGAAAAAAAATATAATGAAGTGAGTTTAAGAAACATTTTGAACAACATAAAGCATAACAACATCTACATCATGGGAATACCAGGAGAAGAGAGTGAGCAAGGGATAGAGAAACTAGAAATAATTAGTGAAAACTTCTTTAACTGGTGTGGAAAAAGTCATACAAGTCTAGGAAGCTCAGAGAGTCCCAAACAAGTTGGACCTAAAGAGGCCTACAGTGAAACACATCAAAATTAAAATGACAAAGCTTAATGACAAGGTGAGAATCTTAAATGCTGCAAGAGAAAAGTAAGTAGTTAATATAAAAGGGAGCACTAATTAGGCTGTCATCTGATTTCTCATCGGAAATATTTCAGGCCGGAAAGGAGTGGCAAAAAATATTCAAGGTGATGAAAAGCAAGAACCTACAACCAAGGCTTCTTTACTCAGCAAAGCTATCATTTAAAATAGAAAGGGAAGTAAAGAGCTTCCCAGACAAGAAAAAGCTGAAGGAGTTTGTTAACACCAAACCAGTACTGCAACAAATGTTAAAGAGCTTGCCTGAAGAAGGAGAAGAAAAGAGAAATAAACATACAAAACAACAACAACAACAAAAAACAGATGAAAATAGTCTAACAATAAAATGGCATGATATACATACATAGTTATCAACAATCACTTTAAATGTAAATGGCTTAAATATTCTAACTAAAAGATATAGGCCAACTGATAAGTAAAAAAGACCTATATATGTATGATGCCTCTAAAAGACCCAGCTCAGATTGAAAGATACAAACAGGTTAAAAGTAAAAGGATGGAAAACAATATTTCATGCAAATGAAAATAAATAAAAGCTGAGGTAGCAATACTTATATCCGACAAAATAGACTTTGAAACTAAGGCTGTAAGTGACAAGAGGGCACTACATAATAAAGGGAGCAATCCAACAAGAGGATATAACCCTAGAAACAATTACACACCCAACATAGGAGCACTGAAACATGTAAAGCAAATCTTGAGGGATATAAAAGCATAGATTGACAGAAATACATTCATATTTGGGGATTTTAACACCCCATTGACTTCAATTGATAGATCTTTCAGAAAGAAAATCAACAATGAGACAGTGGCCTTAAACACACACTAGATCAAATGGATTTAATTATATTATCTTCACAGCATTTCATTCCAAAGCATCAGAATATACATACATTTCAAGTGCAAGTGGAATGTTTTCTAGGATAGACTATATATTAGGCACAAAACAAGTCTGAAGAAATTTAAGAAGATTGAAAGAATATCAAGCATCTTCTCTGACCATAATGCTATGAAGGCAGAAATCAATCACTAGAACACTGAAAAACATGCAAAGAGACATTGTTCCATAGTGGTCTGGCCAAGATGGACATATAGGTAGATATGCTTCACCACCTTGCACAACCAAAAGAAGGAAACAACCAACTTAAAAACAACCAAACTGCCAGAAAATAACTGTATGGAAGTCTGACAACTAGGAGTTAAAGAAGAAACATTCATCCAGAATGGTAGGAGGGATGGAGACAGGCAGCCATGGCAGAGAGGACACACAGCAAGGTGGCCACTGGCAGACAAGATAGGCGAGATGGTGCCTGGTGCACCTAGCGTTTCCACATTCACATGTGGATAAACCAGGAGGAACAACTGAAGAGCTAGACAGATTGTGCAACCCAGGTTTCCAGTGCTGGCTAAAGCCTCAGAACATCTGGCAGTAAAAGTCTTTGGGGGTTGTAATGGTGGGGGAAACTGACCATCTCTTGAAAGCAGGGCAAGAGCCCAGCAAGCAGCATCGTTTACTCTCTGACACCTCCACCATATAATAGAGCCACAGAGCAGTGAATTGGGTTGCCTGGTATCAGCAAATACCTGTTACTGCAATACCTGTTACCAGTAACTACAGTATGGAGACACCTCAAATAATTGAAAGTGGATCTGCATTTTGATCCAGCAATCCCACTTCTGGGCCTATATCTGAAGGAACTCAAAACACTAATTTGAGAGAACATAAGCACCCCTATATTCATTGCAGCTTTGTTTACAATTGCCAAGGTATAGAAGCAGCACAAGTATCCATCAGTAAATGAGTGATTAAAACAGCTGTGGGATATTTACACAATAGAATACTACCTGGCCTATGAAAAAAAGAAGAAAATTTCACCCTTTACAACACTATGGATGGACCTGGAGAATGTTATGCTAAGTAAAATAAGCCAGTCAGAGAAAGACAAATACCATGTGATTTCACTCATATGTGGAGTCTAATGAACAAACTGAACTAACAGGGAAAACTGAAGCAGGCTGATAGAGAGCAGGATGACAGCTATGGTGCAGGGGTGCATAGTTAGGAGTGGAGAGATGGAGCAAACAGGAAAAAGGACTCATGGATATGGACAACAGTGTGATCATTGCTGGGGTAAGGTAGTTTAAGGGGACTAAATAATAATGGGAAAATATAACAAAAATAAAGTACAAAATTGATGAATGATAAAAACTCAAAGATCAAGTAAGCTTAGAGAAACCTGTATAAGACACATACAAAAAAAAATTATACCTAAGCATATCTGAGTAAAAGTGCTAAAAGTAAAAAATGAGTAAAATCTTAAAAGCTATGAGAGGAAAACACTCATTACATACAGAGAAACAATCATCAGAAACAATGGCTTTCAAAAGGCCATGGTATAACATCTCTGAAGCATTGAAAAAAAATGTTAACAACATAAAATTTAATATGAATATGATATTGAGTCCCAAATATATACAAAATAAATAACTTTTCAAAAAGGAAAAAGCTGAGAAAATTTATCTTTACAAGACCTATACTATAAGAAATTTCTCAAAAAGTGCATAAAATGCACCCTGGCTGGAGTAGCTCAGTGGATTGACTCCCGGCCTGTGACCTGGAAGGCCACTGGCCAGATTCCTCTCAGGGCACAGGCCTGTTGCAGGCCAGGTCCTCAGATGGGGCCATGTGAGAAGCAACAGATCTATACAGGTCTCACACATTGTCGTTTCTCTCCCTTTCTTTCCCCTCACTTCCCTTCTCCATAAAAATAAATAAAATATTTTTAAAGTACATAAAATGAGAGTGAAATTACACCAAATGCAGACCTGTGTCTGTAGAAATAAACGAACAATGGAAGGACTATGTGGTCTTTGTGGGCAAAAATAAATAAATATATTGTTATGTAATTTTATCATTATATTCTTTCTCTCAGAAAAAAACCCAGACACAAAATGTCATACTTATTATTATTCCACTTTTATGAAATATAGAGAATAGACAGAACAGAAATAGGGTTTTTTTGTTTTTTTTTTTTGTCAGAGTCTAGTTGTAGGGGGTAAACAGGGAGAAACTGCTAAATGGGCTAAAAATTTTTTTTGGAGAGATGAAATATTTTGGAACTAGATAGGAATGGTGGTTTACACAACATGGAGAATGTAATTGATTTCACTTATTATACATTAAAATTGTTAAAGTAAAAAATATATATGTTGGACACAATAAAAACATTTTAAATGTAAGAAAAATAGTTGAAGGTAAAAGATTGGGAAAAATATACCATAAAATACTAAATATAAGAATGAGGGTATGGTTTTACTAATGTCAGAAAATAGATTTCAAGACAAAGAATGTTCCCAGAGATGAAGAAATGCATACCATGTTATTTGAAAAGTAGAGACATCAATCAAATAGGTTATACAAACCTAAATGCAGATATATATAATAACAAACCTTTAAACCATATGGCACAAAATGGAACTAAAATTTGAAATTAACAAATGTACAAAATATTTGGACCCTTCAATACTACTATCTTAGAATTTGAAAAATTAAGTAAAAAAACAATCTTCAAAGATGTAGAAGGTTTGGACAGAATTATGAAACAAAGCACTACAACTAACAATGGCAGAATACACATTCATTTCAAGTACAAATAAAATTCAAATGTTGGACCACAAAATCATTATCAATGAATTTCAAAAAACTAAAACCCTATGACATGTTTTCTTTCCATAATAGTTTAATACAGGAATCAATAAAAATAATAATTTTAAAAGGCAATAAATATTTGGAAATTATTCAAATTCTCATTGTCATTTCTCAATCATCCTTAGATCCTACAAGGAATTAAAACATAAAAATATTGGTCATTGAATAGAAATAAGAACAGAATATAGGAGACTATGTTTGCATTTTAAATAAATGGTCAATAAGTGCATAAAATCTTGCTCAATACTCTATTAGATAACAGGGAAATATCAATCAAACCCACTGAAATATTTTAAACTTCCTGGAATGTTTCTAAAGGATGGAGACAGCAAACAAAACACACACACACGTACACACATTTCCAAAATTAGTAACTCATCACATATAGTCAAAAGAATATTTGCAAACATTTTATTTAGAATATTGTTATAAGTGGATATGTTATACTAGAGCAAAATCACTTTTTTTGGTTACACAGTGGGTAAAAATGAAACTGTGGGAAAAAAATCAAACAAGTCATCCAGTCTAGTTGTCATACACGACTTCTTATTCCAGATTGTCTATGGGAAGATGAAAATTTATAATTAAAAACAAAGGTGAAAAAGCTAGAATCTCTCTTTCTGATTATAATATATAATGTATAATACATAGTATATAATATATAATATATAATATATAAAAATAGAATATCATATATAATATAGCAGAGGAGTAGAAGAAGAATGATTCTAGTAGTCATTAGAATTCTTAGTACTCTTAAAGAGAATAATGTAACAAGCATGAAGCTGTCATTCAAAAAATGCAAATTAAAATTATGTAAGTAAAGGATTTAGCTGACTCATGTCAAGTCACATATATGCTCCATGACAATGCATTTATAGGCTAATACTTGATATATATATTTGGCAGAAGTCAGTAATATGAAAAGAAATAATCAAACCTGTGCAATTTAAAGATAGGGCAAATGAGTGAACGAGGGGGAACTCTCTCCTAGCTTTTATAATCCCCAGTGACGGTGATTTTTGTTTCTTTTTCAAACATAAGGATAAAAATGCAAATGGTAATTCTCTGTTAGGTGCAGTTTATGTCTCAATAAAAATTGCTTAGTAAATGCTATTATTTGTAGAGTAGCAACAGTCGTTAAAACAGTATTAGTAGAAGTAGTGAGTCATAGATTTGTGATGGACTCAAACAGGTGAAAAGGAAGTACAGCACATAGCATGGCGACACCCCTGCCCTTCCGGCTGGGTGGCATGTCACTGTACAGTATACAAACGCGACACTTAGAACACCAATAAACAGGCAATTGGTTTTTAGTAGTTGTTTTAAAGAAGCGTTTTCTACAAAATTAGAAATTAAATTATGATAATTGGGTGAATCATAGATATTCTTTCTCTAATAATTCCCTATATTCCTTTTCTCCAATATTTCCCTGTATTCCTTTTATCCTTTTCCAATATCCAAAGTTATTTTATTTTTTGCCATTCTTTTCATTCTACATTTATTTTTTAGTATTTAAAAACTCTGTTTCTGTTTATTTACTTATTTTTTACCCTTACTTGATTTTTCATTTTTGTTTATTGGGCATTACCTTAAATTCCTAGCACTTTATTCAAGGGGAACTGGTTTCAATTATGAACATGCACCCTAGAGAAGAACATATTCAAATAAGTGCAGAAATCTATACAGAGGATTGACCAAGATTTGACAAGGTGTCAGATTTTGCGTCTCTGAAGCAAAATCAAATACCCATGAATCTAATTATTTAATTCTCCTCAGGAAAACAGGTAAACGAATAATATTTTGAAGTGCAAGTGAGCATGATTTTCTTCCAATAAACATAGTTTTATTACCAATCTTAGTTCTGCTATTTCATAGAAATTTGACATCAGAGAGTTTTCTTAATCTTTCTGAGCTCAAAAAATATGTATAGAACTGGAAAAATGATCTCTCCCAATTCACCTCATATGATTGCTTTGTAAGGCAGGACAGGTAATGCATGATAAAGTACTTTACAGTCTGTAAGGCACTTTACCAGTACACAAAATAGGGTAAAAAGAAATGAAATTGTAATAGGTTCTTTGGTGCTGTATACATATTTCCAAGAAAAATATGAAGTGATATATTATTCTAAATGCAAAATAACTTGTTGGATTTATAATTTTTAAAGTTTGGAAATTCTACATTCAATAAAAGGTAGAGTTTTGAATTAGATAATAGAATTTTATTTATTGGCCTTTTGGTGTATTTTATTTAGCATAAAGATTTTGCTTACCAAAATTGAATTTGTTTTAAATTTGAGAATCTATCTTTTTGATAGCAGATATTTTGAAAGTTTAGATTATGAGTACACACACGAGCACACACATTCATATACAGTTTATGCACCATCTTTTTCATAATCACACTAGATATATAAATAGCGCCTACGATACATAGGTGAACCAGAAGGAATGCATCATTAGTACATAGTATTATTTTCATTTTTTAGTAGTAGCCTTTTGTGTTACTAAATCCTTTACATGTTGGCAAGATAATAAACTAGTCTGTGGATTAAAATTGAACTTTTCTCTTTTTGATGATAGTTGTTTTGTTAATGTTTTGAAATCATGAACTTTGGTCCACATATTTTTATATTATTATAAACAATTTGGGTAAATGACTACTTCAAAACTTTGAATAAGGGATTTACATATATATATAACATATGCATAATTATATAATATTATATGTACATATATGGTAGTTGTTTGAAAATCTAGCTTCTTCTATGTTGGCCGTACCCTTCCCATGAAAGTGAAGGAGACTTTGTCACTTGTCCTTTAGAAAGATGGACTCTTATCATCTTCATTTGCTCCTTCTCAGTGACTCTTTTCATTATCTTTTGCTGTGACTTATTCTGTCCTTAGAACATGTGATGCAGTAATGGCCTCTTTATTCATGAGAATGATATAATGCAGTGCTAGAAAGTTACATCTTGAAGGAAAGACAATTTCACATTTTTTAAAAAATTAAAAGTGTGAACATTGTCAAAAGTAAGCTTTGATTATACTATTTTTATATAGAAAACTTTCCATGGCTAGATCTAGAAAATCCTTGATATACCCCATGAGAAAGTTCTAACCTCCTTTTCTATACCATTAATACTGATAACAAGTGACAAGGATAATAATCACATTATTATCAGGATGCTCAACTCAATACAGTGCCAGTTCCAGGCCAGCATAATTTTCTTTATAAATCTACTCACTTGTATGTGTATGTAAAATGACTTTCTTCCAAGGAATACAAAGTCCCACACGTAACTCCCTCATTTATTTCTAAAATGTGCCTTTAAAAATATATCATGACCAGAAGTGAAAACAAAAATAGAACATGTTTATATTTCAGCTAAATGAAATGTATTGTTTCAACATGCTGACATCTACAGCCACTAGTGTGCCTTTCTGTGATAGGAATAAGAGAAGAATTACACTGTATTTGTCCTTTAAGCTGTTATTGCTGATTTTTACATTGCTGCACAATTACATATTTAAATGTTAAGTGACATAAAGAATAACACAGCACTAGTCATTTCTATAAGATTAAAAATGCTCTTTCGATATTTGAACACACACACACACAGGTAATCAGTTTGATGATGCCACCCTTACTTCTGCCAGTTTCGAGCTATAGAATATATAGCCCTGGTTATACAAAACCACCAAAACTTCCAAAAAATGCATGTCTTTTAATAATATTTAATGGCTTCACTATATGAATGGTGCGGAGTCTTTAGAGGACTGATCAAGGGCAGAGTTGGTGGAAGAGTTTTATCTGATAAGGTATTTCGAATTTCTTTTCCTGTGTGCATTCAATAAAAAAAAAAAAAGTTGATTTGGCTATTGAACTTCCAGAGGCTTTTATATAGAATCGAAATAAGATCCTGACTCCCTCCCATACCCTTTTGTGGTCAGTAGAGTCTCCCCTGTTAATATATCTAGATATTGGCTGATATCTGCCAGGAGAGTAGTTAAACTCTTGGAGCAGCTTCTCAGTGGGGCAATGATTTTTAAGTTACTGTGTAATGGACTGTGTTACCATTTACCATATGATGAGATAGCCTGTCTGTCAGCCAGGGAGCTATTTAAAGTTATATATAGGTCAAATGAGCCAAAAAGAGCAAAGGAAGATCAAGAATATTGAGTACTTCAAAAACAGAATGATCAAAATATTTTAGGAACCAGTGTTTGTATTTACTCAACTGATTAAAATGGCTGTGAATCATTGAATGCCTTAAGAAAAATGTATTTTAAGAGGGGACGTTTTCCCGCTTGAATCAGCCATATGGTGTACAGACCTTATTTTTACAAATGGTTTTATATATTACCATTCCAACTTAGTAACAAAAGGTGTCTTAACATTTTCAATGTCCACTTCTGGGATCAGATTATGTTTTCATCTCTTTAAGAATCACTAACTGCTGTTTTCTGTATTACTATTTTTTTAGAGTTAACACTATTATTCATTCACAATTTACTGTTTAAAGATGCTAAGTAAAGTATATTGTATGATTAAAAAAACATGTTTCATCTGTCTTTAGCCATTTTTATCATTAGGAGTTCTGTTCTACGTTGCAAAACATGGTAAGGTTTGATATGTATTTGAAGAATATAAAATGTAAAATTCATTTAAAAATTATATAGTTAATTCCTCTGAAAATGAGAAACAGGAAATTACATTTTAAAATTTTTTAATAATTCTAACTCCACACCACATGAACATTGGTATTTGAGACATTATAAATATGTCTCCAATTAGAGATTTTTTATTTAACTTGCTGTAATTTACCAAAATAAATATTATTCAATATTTATATCTGCCTATATAGCTCATTTTATTGTTAATCATTTTGTTGAAAATATAACAGTGAATGATTTATAGGAAACCAACTAGTAAATATTTAAAACGAAAAAGAAGAGAAGAGTTTACATTAAAAAAACATTGAATATTTAGTAAATTCAGGCAAAATCTGTTGTTTTTGAGGATAAGACTGTTTTCCAGTAAAGAGTTACAAACCTACATCTGCAGAACAACCAGTTTGTAATGAGCATTCCGAAGACAAGTTTTAAACCAGCTGTTTACTCTTTCATCTTCAATTTTTTGTTATCTCCATTTCTAACTAAAATGCTTTCAAATCATCAATACACAGATAACATAACCTGCGAAAAATGTATTCCTGCTTTACACAATTTAAGTCCTTAAATATCTACAAGGACAAATTTCCTACTGACCCCTAACTCATTGTTACATATCCTGTGTATTATTGTTCAGTATAAACATTAGTCACGAGTGGAGGAAGGGTCCAGATACCAAAACACAGCTTAGCTTAGTGGAATCTCTGTCCATATAATTGAAAGCTGAAAAATATGTAAAAAATCAAAAATGTTTTGTGGATTAAATTGATTTCTCCATAACAGCAATGGGGCAGGATTTTTAAGGCCCTTTGCCCACTGTCTCTGGGAGTGTCAATTAATACAATCAAATTTGGAAGACAATTTGGCATGTAATGTATGAGCATTTCTTCCACTTTTCTAATATGCACAAGAGCAAACCCCCTCGGTGCATACAATAACAAATAAAAAATAGGTGTATTTGAATACTTATAATAGTACCAAATCAGAAACAATTTATATATTAATCCATTGGTAAAGAATCTTAATGAATTATGATGGCTTTATAATATTGGACACTATGCAGCTTTTAAAAGTGTGCAGTGACGCCCTGGTTGGTGTGTCTCAGTGGACTGAGTGCCAGTCTGAGAACTAAAGGGTCACCAGTTCAATCGCCAGTCTAGAGCACAGGCCTGGGTTGCCAGCCAGGTCCTCAGTAGGGGGTGTGTGAAAGGCAACCACACACTGATGTTCTCTCCCTCCGTTTCTCTTTCTCTAAAAATAAAACAAATTTAAAAATATCTTTAAAACAAAGAGTTAAGTGATGTTGGTAACTGAGAAGTCTCATATTTGTAAAGCCACAAAATACTCTGTCAGGCACTATAGTGAGGCAGAGTAATAAAATAGGGTTTGAGCATGCAAGAGAGCCAGGCTTCCTGGAAGGGAATCCAAGCTCTGTCACTTAGTCACTGTGACATGGAAGACGTTATTCAACCTCTGTTTTTTAGTTTTTTCATCTGAAAATTGAGTTTAATAGTATTTGCCTCACATGTATATTGTAGTGATTAGTATGTCTGTGTATAAAATATATGACTTATTTATTCATAGGTATAGATATAGATGTATGTCTACTTTAATACTATGAGATAGTCAAAAACCCTCACAAAAGAGGTTATTGCAGACAGATAGCAAGTTAATAGCAGTACTGTATTTAGAGAAGTATGTGAAAGAATATCACACTTTTCTCCCATATTTTGATGCTTAAATATGGTTATTTTATGTGTTAAGCACTTAATATAAAAGAAACAGGTAAATCAAGCTAAGCTAATAGTAATATATGTTTTAACTTTACCTTTTTCTGGTATGCAACATTTTAATCTGCTGTTTCTTCATTTTTTTAAATTCTAGTGTTAAATCATATGGCAATAATTATAATTAATAAGCAAGCCTATCATATAAACACATTGATATGGTGTGCAGTCTGGAAGTCTTTGAAGGGTGGCACTTTAAGTTGGAAGTTTCACACTAAGATGGATATGTAGATGATATAGGGGGTTGATTTCAGGTAATTGTGATAGAATAAACCAAGATACGAGTTGAGAACCAACAGGAAAAACATGAGATTTGTTTTCAGAATGCTTACTTGTAGGCATGCTTACTTGTGTTGTTGAATGAGTTGATCTGCTTTTCCACCGGAACACAAATATAAAACTGCTTATCTCGAAGAGATAGTGCAGGATCAAAAGCAGTAGCATATGAGGAAGGGATTTGTGAACTATAAATCCTCCAAGTGTATGTTAATGATTATTTCATTGTTATTAAGAAATATATATATACACACACATAGGGAGCTCAATGTGACTAGAATAAAAGTATAATTTGACAAGAAATAGAAAATTGTTTTGATATTTTGGCTACACCAGACTATGGAGGAATTTGGAAAACACATAGAAATTTCAGACTTGAAGGATTGTTTCAAAAGTTGTGCTTCAAAAATTAATAAATTTTACAATAATATTTATGATTATGTTCCTTTTACTATGCTAACATTTTGAAGCATATATTATATGCATGATACTCTCCTATGTGCTTTGCTTGTATTAATCTTTTGAAACAAAAGTATGAAGAAGTCACTATTGTTATTCTAGAGTTCAAAACTGAAACAAACAAAGAAAGAAAAATATGTCTCTGAAACACAAAGAAGTTAAATAACTTGACCAAGGAAACATCTAGTGAGTATTAGATCGTGGATATGAGTGAACATATGAGTGAATGCAGCTATGTTTTTAATTACTATGTCATGTTTACTCTCTCCATGTAATAGTTCCTCTTAGTTAATGCATATAAATAAGGACAACTGGGACTATGCAGACATGTTTTTCACTACAACACACACAAGAATGACTTAAATGAATGGAAAACAGATCAACAAGTATGGTTTAGGAATTAAGAAAACTGTAGACCAGAGCAAGTAGACAATGTTCCATTAACCACCCTCCTCTTTGACTCACACCTCACTATGGAGAAACCATGTTAGATCGTACTAAGAATAGGGGTGCATAGTGGAAACTTCTGAGGGTAAAAGGGTGTTTTGCTAGATTGAAGTTTTTTATCTTCTCTGCACCCTCTTTCCTTTTCTACTTCAGTAGTAGATGTTTGGGTTTCAAGACTTGGGAACGTGGAATATATTTCTAGATTTTGTTCCTGTTTAGGAAATAGGGTTCTGTGGGTCTTATAAATAAAGATAAACTAGAACAATGCACAAATATGTTTAAATACTTACAACAGGTTCTTGTTTCTTAATGGAGTAGGGTAAATGGAACACCAACTTTTTCTGCTATGTAATCCTAACCATGGATTTGAATGTGAAGTGCTTTCTAGGAATGGCAAGTGAATGTATCTTCTGCTCTTAAAATTTTATACACAACAATAGGCAACTAAACATGTAGATATAATGGAGGACAAAGAACCCTGAAAAATCAGAAACAAAAAGGTAAGATAAAAATTAATAAATGACAGGAGGGATTCAAATATCTCATCCAAAGTAAGATGAGAAAATGATGAAATGATGAGAGATGCTGAAATGAAAAATCAGGTGGAGAATTAATGAACTGTAGAAGGACTTCATTTTTGCTTGGAAATGTTTCTATGGTTTTAGGAATACTGGAACTTATCCTTAATTATACTATTTTAGAACATGATTGTTGAGAACATCTATTAAGAAGTAGTCTAATGATAATAGGGAAAATGTTTTCTGGTAGAAAATCATTCAGATTTGATACAAATCTGGTTTGATGATATAAGAATCATAAAAAAGATTCCATTATTGAATACAAAAAGGAAAGAAAGAAAGAAAGAAAGAAAGAAAGAAAGAAAGAAAGAAAGAAAGAAAGAAAGAAAGAAAGAAAGAAAGAAAGAAAGAAAGGAGAGAGCCCTATGTATTTGGAGACTGAAAGGATTCAATACAGAGAATTAGAAATTTATACAACTTTGGAAGGCTGAAAGAGCAAAGGTTAGAGAGATCATTTGTAACTTTAAAGAACTCATGAAGTGAAGAATGGAAGGAAGCCATTGATAATGACCTCAGCTGCCAACAGCACTTAAGTAGGTTATACTCACAGCAGGATGGTCTTCTGGCAATACCCCTTGGGATGTTGATCCCCACACAGCCACTGGCTCTTGCATGAGTACTTCTCATTAGCTGAAATCTAGTAGGAGAAGCTTGTGGGAAATATAGCTGAAGAACTGCAAGAGTAAGGAAGTGAGTGGATGTGATATTAAGCTATTCACAGATAAGGCACCACAGGTAATGAGGAGAGAGACAAGGTTAGAGGCAAATATTTTTGGTTATAATTCAAAGCAAGCTGATGAAAACATGGGTCAAAATAGAGACAATGGAAGCTGAGAGGATGAATAAATCATAAAATATATAGCTAACATTTGTATAGAATGATCATTTTTGAGTGCTTACAATGTGTCAGGAACTATGGTCTACTCCATGTGTGGACATGGGTTTTATTTAACAAATACTTATAGAGCATTTACTGTATGTCAGAAACAGTTCTAAAAGTTTTACAAATATTGTTCATTTAATGCTCATAACAACTCAGTGAGGTAGGTTATCTTATTACATTTCTTTTATAGGGGGAAAATTGAGTCATGTAGATCACACAGCCAGTTAACTTGCCAGAGTTCTCTTAACTAGCGTAGAGCATAGCTAGGATTCAGTCCAAGCATTTGGGCCACAAAGTTCATTCTCTGAACCACTACAGCACGGTGCCTCTTATTCTAGCTTCAGTAGATCGTCTTCTTCATGATGGAGACACTCATTCTGATTTGTTGAATGAGAAGATGGAGGCCCAGAATATTTAACATGCCTAATGTGCTATGTGTGTTAAGTTGTCTAAGTATTTTGATTTAATTTTGCAGTCACAGGATTTGGTGACCAAGCCATAGCAAACAAAATAGAAAAAAAATTAAAGATAATTTTTAAACTACCTCATTTTGTAGATCTGAAAACAGGGGTGCCACTGAAGGAAATAATGAAATAAAGCAGAGGATCATTTTGAAAAAGAAATTCAGATTGACATGAATTGATTGTGAGCAATAACAGAATATTTAGGTGCAAATGCTTCCTATCCAGATACACTTCATTCAAGACTGGGCAAAGGGTTTACAGTTATGAGTATGAGACACACAGAGTTTATTATTGTATCATTATGTATTAATTATAGTATTATTTTCCATATCAAAAACTGTAAACCTACTTTTGCCTACCCATGTGTTGGGGATGAATTTTTACCAAAGATTTTAAGTACTGATGGAATGTACAGTCTCGTGCCGCATTACAATATTTGGGTGAGAGATAGCATTTACATGATCCCATGAGATGATAATAGAGCTGAAAAATTTCTATTCTCTAGGGATGCCATAGCTGTCCTACTATCCTAGCACAATGCACTTACCATTGTGTTACAATTGTCTATGGTATTCAGTACAGAAACACACTGTACAGGTTTGTAGCCTAAAGCTGTAAAGGGACAGAATTTGTCACCCTAGAAATAACTATTTGGTAAAGGATTATTTTAGGCTGGTTAATTTTCAAAACAAGCAGACATAGAAGAAGCTCTGAAAACCAAGTAGAAGTTACCCTTTGAAAAAGACATTTATTGCAAGGTGTCTCTCTTGCTGTCCCAGGAAGATGAAGATGACCTTAGCTCTGGAAACTGTTATCAATGCAGAAAGTGACTTAAAGTTGCATACCACCCTAGCCCTTGTTTACTGTGTTTTTTCTGTTCTCATACTTTTTAATAAATGTTTCTTCCATTCCATTGACCCAACAGAAACATCTGATTCCTCAGTACTCTGTCGATAAGGATTGTCTTCTTTCACCACGTTCATGGATGTTTGGGTTTGGGTTTGGAACTTGAGATAAGACTTTTATTCACTCCATGATATCTTTTCTGGGTCTTCAGTCACATGCGTATGTTAATATTGCTGGATGGCTCCTTTATATTTATTGATAATTTAGGAACTAGATCCAAAATCAATATCAGCTTGTGTTATTATTGTTGGAGAAACAATACTGTTTGCTTCAACTCTCATTTATGGGGCTACACCCACAACATCAGTCCATTAAATCTCTCATTGAAACCTTATTTAAACGGCCTAACCTGTATTTGGCTGTCACGCTCTTTCTTCACCTGCCATCTGCAGAATGGCTTAACCCAGGAATCCCCTATCATCCCCAATTCTCCTATTTATCATTTTTTGTATACATTAATCATCAGAGACTTTCCATTTAATCAACTGTATACAATTTTCTACCCCTCTGACTACCTGAGTCTAAGCAACCGTCGTTCCTTATCTATGAGTAAAATCTGAAATGATCTCTTTATTTCCTTTTAATCCTGCCTTTCTCCAATCCATTTTTCATACTGTATGCAGAGTGATATTTAAAAATGCAAATTAATCCTGTGATTTTCCAGCTTGACTCCATTGATTTTCATTATATTGCCTATAACAAGGGTGAAGAGACTTTCTGTAATGATCAGATAGTAAACATTTTATGCTGCATGTCCCATAGTTTCTGTTCCAAATACTCAATCCTGATGCTGTAACACAAAATAAACCATAAATAACACATAAACCAGTGTGTGTTCCGGGGTTCCAACGAAACTTTATCTCCAAATACAGATGGCAGGTGGATTTGTAGATAAATCCAGCTATGGGGGGTTGGCCCATGGGGTTCTACATTCCCTGTTCTTAGTTTCAAGGATGAAGTTCAAAATCTTGATAGGAGCTTGTAAGTTTCTATTTCTCTTGTCACTAATTCACGTTATTTCCTCAATCTGGAACACTCTTCCTGCAACTGCTCTTGAAGGATCATATTTGTTTTTCTTTTTTTCTGTTCTCAAGTTAAATGCTAATTCCTCAGAGAAGGCCAACCTGACTTTCGATTAGGCAACATGTTCCCATGGCATTCTGTTTTTCTTCTTGTCTTCACATTCATATACAGTTTTTTGAAAATAACATAATGGAGTGGTTCAGTGAATGGAGCCACAGTTCTTGGTTCAAATCCTGGCTTCCTCACTTTCTACATGTGTGATTTTAAGCAAGTTACTTAACCTTTCATTGTTCATTTTGCTTATTTATAAAACAGGAAGGATAACAGTTCCTTAAAAGTGTTATAAGATTTTAAAAAGTTAATATTTGTAAAGTATTTAGAACAGCAGCTAGCACATAGAAAATGCTAAATAACCATTTATTTTCCTTAGTTTTCCCATTTTCCATTAAACCATAAACACTAGAAGATAAATAGTATGTCTCTTGGTCACTATTCTATCTATAGGATATTCCACACAGAATGAATACTATAAACAGAGAATTAACAAATGGATTATGGTATATCAATCACTTAACCATTATCAAATACATTTATTTTCTTTATTTTGTTATGGTCAATTCATTTACCTGATTTTTGTCTGTTATATACTCTAAAGCCTAGAATATAAACTCTATGAAGGAAAAGACTACTCTACTCAAAACTGTATAATCAGACAGTAGTTGCTCAATAAATATTAATAGATGAGTGTATACCTACCCATAAGTCTCAATATAGCTCAGTACACCTCACCTTTGTAGGTGGCCACTGATTTCACTGGGGCCTAACCTTGCACATTTGTTTTTGTCTGTTCCAACCAAAAAGACATACTTGCAGGTCAGATCAGCTCTCTGTACATATATGCCCTTTGCCTATCCAGGACCACTCCTCGAATCTTCACATGGACATACTCAGCCAATCTAATTCTTTCTATAGCACTAAGAGTAAACTCATATTCATCTTCTTGGTTATTTCTTGACTCCCCAAACCTGACTTAGGCACCTCTTCTCTATGTTCCTGTAGCAAGCACCCCATGCTTATTGCTGTAAGCACTTACACGATGAATAAAACTGGTCTATTTGATTATCTTCCCCACTAAACTGAGATTGTCTGTGTCCGGGACTATATTTATTTCCCAAGGACATAGCACAATGAATTGAGAAAAATAAATATCTAACACCTACATGATGGATAAATGAAAAGAAATGTTTACTGAGTACCCAGTAGGTTTGGTGAGAAAAAAATGACCAATTATTCTGCGTTTGAAGACTGGAGACTTTGAGTATGAAATCTACATTGCATCTGTATTTAATTTTATTATGAAAATGAAGCTAATGTCATTCCAAGAGGTTAGAGTAGATGGGTTCTAGGTGATTAGATCACCTAAACTTATAAAACACACAAATTAAAGAGTCAGTTTTTATGAGGAACTATACATTGATCTGTCTACTTTAAGCAGTTTGTAGATGTTATTTTACACCTGAGATATATTCTTCCTGTTTAATATTTTATTACTCATCTTTATTACCCTCTCACATAACATCAGAGACAATTTTCATCTGTTAGGATGATTTTTATGTGACATTCTGAGCCTAACTGGTCTCTTGCTCTTCAGGTATATGGAAGGAAAGCAACCTGCTAAAATACCACATAAATTCTCTCGATATTTATTTTTTATTACCTTCACAACAGCTCCTCTTCTCTTTGTCGTGATTACTTGGAGATCAGTTTGCTTAACTCAGAAGAATCTGTCTAGGCGAGGAATTTACTAGAATTTTATCGGAATCAAAATGTCAGATTTGCATTTTTAAATGAAGTCTTCCTTTAGTTGCATAGCAAAACAAAGCATATTTTATATTTCTAATAATTATTCACTCATCAACATAATCTTTAGCTAAAGCATTAGTCCCTTTTCCCTAAAATTGCTAAAATATAGTAACAAAACATTTTTGGTGTTTAATCCCTTTTATTTTAGCATAATTTCAAACTTACAAAAACTAGAAAAATTAAAATAGTACTAAGAACATCTGTATACATTTTACTCAGATTCACTGATTATAAACCTTTTACCACATATTCTTTGTCATTTGTTCTACTACTCTCAGTAGATTTCTGTGTCTTCCTCTATTTATATTTGAGGTTAAATTGCATACATCATGGTACTTGCCTAAATTGCGTTTCTATTTCTTAAGAATAGCAATATTTTTTACAAAATCATAGCATATTTAATATCACAGTAAATTTAATGTTGTTTCTAAAATACCATCCAATTCCATTATTGTTAGTGGATGCTATAATGCTATTTATGACATACTGTATATTCTTTCTCCCAGTGCAGGATTCACTCTGGGGAGAGGTGCTACACTAGCTGTAGTGTCACTTTAGCCTCCTAACTATGAGACATTTTCACAACTTTGTCTTTCATAAAATTTACTTTTTAAAAGAGTACTATTTCCTCATTATTGAAAACATATGATTTTAATTATAGGTTTCTCCAGTGTTTCTACATGGTTATAATCAGGTGGAGTATTATTGGTTTGAGTATGATGGGTGGTGTTTTGTCTTTTTCAGGACATCACATCTGGAGGTACACAATGTCTGCTTCCCCACTGGTGATGTTCATTCTGATGACTTTATGAAGGTATTGTCTGATTACATTAATATTTTTATACTGTCCATTTTTCCCTTGCAACCAATAAGCTATTTTTAGGGAAACACAATTTCAGAGCAAGAAAATAACCTATTCATTATAATTTCTTCCTGGCCATGTATATACACAAAAATAAATGCATATATACAAGTGTGCAAGTTTACACATGCAATTATATATATATATATATTAGAAATCATAAGTGTACATTGATACCTCCAGTTCAGTGCATCATTCATGGTTCTTTCTTGTTTCTTCCATTCCATAATTATAATATTTCCTTCCTCAGTTAGAACTGGGATCACAGTATCACAGCATATAATCTTTTGTTCAGTCCTATGTATGAAATGGTTTCAGATTTCTTTGCCTATAGAATTACAAAAATAAGTCTACTAAAAGTATTCCAAGATTGCTTGCAACTTCCACCACTAAAGACATAGGATAACTTGTGAAATATTATGTTCCTAAAATACTTTGGTTCTTTTCTTCCTCCACCACTACATTTTCCTTTCTCTGCTTCCCTTCCTATTCTTTTTTGTCTGTGTCCCTCTCTCCCTCCACCTTCCCTGGTTCTCTCCCCTCTTCTCTCTTTCTTTTTCTCCTTTCAGTATGATTATGGCATTCATTTGAAATTTATCTGAATATATTTGTTTATTTGCTTTTTTCTACATGTTTTTCTTTTGCATTATTATTGATTTAATTTAATTATATTAAAAATGTAGAACATTAACATGCTTATACAAGTCAAAACCAAACAAAAATAAGGTATCTCTTTTACTTCATTTGTCCTAATATATTGTAAGTAGCAAATTTAATGCTTGTTTCTTTTTCCCTCTTATATTTTTTGTAAATATAATATATATATTATGCTATTTTATTTTCTATGCCTTTTTATATAAGGAATATATACTATATATGAATGATCTATTATATATATATGCATTGTTTATATTTTGGCTTTATTTACTTGAGAATATCTCCTGTAACTAATTTCATATCAGTTCATATACACATCATTTTTACAACTGCACATTGTAATTACACATTTTAAAATGTGTGCATGTACCATAGTATATTTACTTAATTTCTTATTAGTATCAAATATTTTGCAGTTACAAATAATGCTTTAGTGAATAACCTAGTGCATGCAAAGTTTTGTATTGCTAGAGTTCTATCATCAAGATACTTTCCTAGGAGTGGGATTGTTGAGTAGAAAGGTAAATGTTTATATAGAATAGTTTTGTTAGACATTACCAAATAATCACCAAAGGTATTGTATCAATTTCCATTCCATCACATAAAATACACAAGTGCCTGATTTCTCAAAGCTGTGTCAGTTCTCAAGTTTTTGCTGTTTTTCTCACCCAGTGATAAGAAATGGAATTTTGATGTACTTTTCATTGCGTTTCTTTCATTATGAGTGAAGCTGAATTTATATTTTTTAAATGTTATTTATATATTTTTAGACAGGGGAAAGGAATAGAGGAAGAGAGGAAAATATTAATGTGTGGTTGCCTCTTGTATGCCCCCTACTTGAGGACCTGACCTGCAACCCAGGCATGTGTCCTTCCCAGGGATCCAGTTGGTGACCCTTTGGTCCTCAGGCCAGTGCTCAATACACTGAGCCACACCAGCCAGGGCATGAATTCCTTTTTTAAAACTTATTATATATATATATATATATATATATATTTTTTTTTTTTAAGAGAGAGAGAGAAATCAATTTGTTTTTCCACACGTTTGTTCATTGGTTGCTTCTTGTATGTACCCAGACTGGAGATTGAACCCATAAAAATATGCTCTAATGAACTGAGCAATCCAGCCAGGGCAAGCTGAGTTTCTTTTCAAATGTTTAAGGGCTAATGTTATAATTCTTTTTGTGAGTTGTTTTTTTGTATTTTTAATACTTTTAGATTTTTGAACTTTGTATTTCAATTTTTTAAATTTTTAATATAATAGCTATAGTAATCCTGTATTTCTGATATATGTTGAAAATATTTATTTTGCTTTGTTATATGTCTTCTGAGTTTTCTTCCCATACTTTTTGCTATGGAATTTTTTTTTTTTTTACTTTTAGATAATCATTTTTTTCCAATTGCATTGGAATTTTAATAATAGTTAGAAAGTCTTTTTCTATATCCAGGTTTTACTGAAACAAAACAAAAAAATAAGCTTACATAAATTATTCATTTGTTTGTTTATTCCTTTTATATGGTATAAAGAGTTTTAGATGTTTCCAAAAATATTAAGTGATTTCAACACACTTATTCCAGTGATTTGCTATATAACCAATTAATATATAGTAGATTTTAAAAATGTCTTGTTTGATTTATTTCTGGATTTACTAATATTTTATATACACATGACTTTTCTGTCTATTTATGCATCTATTTTAGTTGTAGTGAATTCATAATACACTTTATTCAGTAACTTGCAGAACAGTTTAGCTCTCATAGATGTTGCCAGTTATTTTTGTGGTTACTACTGTTTTCCTAGCTATTCTGAAACCACAATTTTTAAACTTGCAGATAATCATTACATTTATTGATTATACTATTTCCTAATGGCTACATATCTCATGATCAGTATTAATTTTTAGAATATGTCCACTGTCTTTCAATCTAAACTATGCCTGAAATGTGTATTTTTAAAAATCACACCTTGTTATTCCATTCATAATGTATGTCCACATACATATATACTAGTTTTTTTGAGACCATATGCTTAGCCTCCAACTTCTTGCATGCAGTAGGTCCTTAGTGATGTTCCATGTGCCACGGAAGAAACAGAGTACAAAAGGCAGGGCATGAAAAGTGCCATATGCAGGTGAAAAACTTTGCTCATAAGGACATACAAAGAGCTTACATGATACCCTGATAGATGATTTATGGATTTCGTGGAGGAGTAAGAGTTTTGCAAAGCCAGTAAGGAAAAGAGTCAATGAAATATACAGTAAGATTCACAGAACTGAACCTTCTGTCTCTTACATGTAATAAAATATTCAAAGGGAAGAGTGGAGAATGGGTCTCAAGTTCTTACAGAGTTGATGAATATCCAGGAAGTTAGATGGTGGATAGCACGGAGAGTAACATGAGGTGAACATTTTTTTAAATTAATTAATTTACTTATTTATTTTTAGAGAGAGGGGAAGGGAGGGAGAAAGAGCGGGAGAGAAACATCAATGTGTGGTTGCATCTCATGTGGCCCTCACTGGGGAACTGGCCTGCAACCTGGGCATGTGTCCTGACTGGGAATTGAACTGGCGACCCTTTGATTCATAGCCCGTGCTCAATCCACCAAGCTACACCAGCCAGGGCAAGGTGAACATTTTTGAGTTATTGCCATCAAAGAAAATATCTAGCACAGCTCTGTACTTTAAGATACTTCATATGCAGAAAGATTTCGACAATGTTAACTTTATTTTAGTTGTTATACAAAGACAACATATGTGACTTTAGCAATTATAATCAATTAATATACATTTATCATTAATCTATCCAAAGAACTAGGAAAGGTTTATAAATAAATTCCTAGGAAATTATATGGAATATTCTTTCTATATACTTTAGCTCTTACACTTCAGGTGTGAACAATATTAAAAGAAACACTAAGGTAAAGACTTGACACTAAGCCATTATGATGTCTAAGGTAAAGATTTTTAAAAGGTGCGTGTGTGTGTGACATTTTATGTTTAGAAATTGTATCACTTTGGTGAGAACTGTTTGTTTGAAAGTTGCTTAGTGATTTAAAATACCAACCGATTTAAAAAGGAGAGATGACGTAGGATAGAACTATAAATGATGCTGAATTACCTATTCTAAAATAACCTATAAGTATTTGTTCACATAAGTTTTTGGCTCAAATTTAGCTTTTTCTCTGGAAATTGTCTTATTTTCCTCATCCACAGAACAAACTTGAAATGTTTATTTAATTACTTCATAAAATAATCTACAACATAGCATGATTGATTTAACTGTGTTGAACAGAGGAAGTCATTTAGTACTTGGTAAATAAAAGATTTAGGGATTTCTTTAAAGAATATACTGCATAATATATGTGTGTGTATATATATATGTGCGTGTGTATATATTTTAGTTATCCATGACTAAAAGAACCAAAACATGGCCAATTAAATAGATCGTTGTGGACATCCATTTGTAGCTTTAAAACGATCAAAACAAAGATCTACATTGACACTGAACAAGGTAAAAAAAGCAGAGTATCAGTCAAATAGATGGTGATCAATTACGCTAGAAAAATGATTAAATGCATCTGATATGCTCTATAGTTGTTTCAGCTGTGCATATCTGATATTTGTTCTAGGCAGTAGTTTTGCTTTGGGAGGATCAGGCTCATTAACTATTAAATACTTTGGGGTAAAATTCCAGTGCTTCATTTCTTATGACAAAATTAATAAAGGAAAGGAATTAACACAGCATTAATCTATTCCAGTGACAAGGATTGAAATATAAATGAGAATGGGAAGACACTTCCTACTTGTTACGACCTCCTAATTATAATTCAATATCACTCTCTATTTTTACATGTCTAAATGTAAAATAATATAACCTTTGGATTTTTATGGCATATTATGTTCCTATATTTACTCTTACATGTATTTACTACTTGCTTGGAACTAATTTCCTTTCTAAAACCTCATGGCAACACATGTAAAACCTATATTTAACCAATATGAATATAAAATTCAAAAGAAGGAAAGCAGGAACAGGAAGCATGAGAAGGAGAGTGTAAGGCGGCATGGTCTCAGGATAGGTAACTAAACGAGGATGAATTTAGGAAGGTGTTGGAGAGAATGTCCCCGATACATTCCACAGATATGTCAGATTCTTTTCAGATAATACTTTCAGATTATCAATAGATTTAGTGTAAGAACTTTTCTGGGATTTCTTTCATCTTGTATTTTAACCCTGTCAAACGACATTTAAACACACAGAAAGTTTAAATCTGTAATCCATCAAGGAGGGGTGGGTTTGGATAAGGAATATTGAAAATAAAGGAATATTGATATATAAATACCTTTAGTAATTAATTACAAGTAAATTTATAAATTATTATATATCAACAAAATCTAAATCAGTATTTAGTGTTATGAATAACTATATTATAAAAAATAGTTCCAAATAATACTTTAGATTATTTGATTTGACAATCAATCATATTTCCTAGATTGCCATTGTTAACTATAAATTTAAATATTAAATTAATTTTAACCTTTTGATGCAAACATAATAGTTTCCTTACACTAGAATTTATTTGGAATATAATTGTTATATTATTTGTGAATAATTAACATCACGTGCATATCATAAAACCAAATTTGTCAATGTTATTCCAGTTCAAGAATGGCAGAATTCTGTTTCAAAATGTTTCACACCAATTTTATCAATGCCAGGTGTGCCTCTAAAATTCTCCATTAATTAAATTAGACTTGGTTTACTATCTCTAAGAAGTTTCTAATGCCTTTATGAGTTCCCTAAAACTCTAAATATGTCATCTTCTGAGGGTTTTCTTTCCTAGGTGGGAAGAAGATTTAATCTAATCTCCTATTTTCAGGATAGGAAACCAAGGAGTCGCAGGATGTAAAATACAATATAGGAAATATAATCAATAATACTGAAATAACTATGTATGGTACCAGGTGGGTACTAGATTTATTGATGAATCATTTTGTAAGTTCTATAAATATCTAACCATTATGATGTACACATGAAACTAATATAGTTTAAAATATCAACTGCAATTGTAAAATTAAAAAAATAAAATATGACAATTAAAATCATTTCTTATCCTCTGAAAACTACTGGTTTAGAAAGGCTTTTACTGTAATAATAAAAAGTAAAAAATAAAGGCTAATAAGCATAATAAAATAATAATAAGAAAAATTGGGACCAATTTGAAATATCTAATCTTATTTAATATATAAAAATATAATCATAATACTCATAGTTGTTTTAGCCTTTTGGTATATATGGCAAATTCAGGGAGATTTGACATTGTATGTTTAAATACATGGGAAAAGGAAGATGTAAAAATCTAAGCTTTCCTTGGAGAACTTTTCAGTTTATATAACTCCAAAGTACAGTTAAATAATTTGACTAAAGAAGACAATAACAGAGGCAATCATTTAAATACTTCTGTATGTTTTCAATGACTATGAAATGAATGTTTTAGTTGGCATCCCTGGCTTGACTCTGCATAATGACATCTTAGCTCCATTTCTAGCACATCTCCCACCAACTTCAAACCATATAATTAGATACTTTGCTTCTACCATCATTCACATATTTTGTTATCTTAAAATATTCTCCTTTTTTGTGTATTGTTCACTAGTTTTCCTTTCCAATACATTTAGAATTATACCCCTTTAAGCAATTATCTTTACTCCCCCAAGTTTCCCAGAGAAAATTAGCCTCTCTTTAATCTAGAATCTCATGTTCTACACCTTTATTTTCCCCTTCATTTATAGCCAGTAGTATTCAGAATTTTTCTCCATTTTTCTTTAAATTTAAATACACTCAATTTTTTCATTTAAAACATCAAGCATCTTGTCTTTATCTTTGCATTGCTCACAATACTTAATGATGATTGTGATAATCCGAACCATGACAATATTATCTAATACTGACATACTGTTACACAGTTCCAGGGACTGTGCCAAAGATCTTACATATATCATCTCATTTAAAACTCATTTAATGTAATTTAGCATCATTAGTAGTTGGCTTTAGATACAGGTACTCATAAATCATATTAGCCATCCAACATAAAATATAAATTCAAGTTGAGGTTCTATTTGTCTGTCATGAAAAGCCAACCTTATTCAGATATATTAAAAGAGACAATATTCATGGTGGATCAGAACATGGCCTTTGGGGAGAGTCAATGAACATCTTCCCCACTAACTGTGTGACTGAATCAATTATTTAAGTGCTAAAATAATACATCTGCTTGTATTGTTAAAGTTGTTGTTTTTAATTTTTTTTTCCTGGAGAGAACTGAGGGCAACAGTAAATAAAATCATGACAAGAAAAAAGCAAAAAGCCTTTAATTTGCCTGTTTTTCATATAGACCATATAAATATATATTTGAACTTTTAATTGAAAAATTTCAAACATGCAAAGAAGTATAGAAAGTAATGTAAGACATGTCCATAAACACTTCACCCAGATTACTCAGTTTGCCATATTTAATTCCAAGGTTGGCTTTAAGGTTAAAGACAGCCTCATCCAACCTAGTCCTATCCCTCTTTAGAAATAATTCTTTACAAAAAAATTTATCTATTTTCTCCATTGGTGTTTTTATGTTCTGACTGTATTTGTAAATATGTGCAATGTGTTTGAATATATACATTATAAAATTCAGTACGTTTATGATTTTAAAATATCTCTTCAAGAACAGAAGAGAAATATGTGTATCACAAGACAGTCTGGATATTCTCAATTGGTTCTCCAAAATGAGTCTAAAAACACATACTCCTGTTTCAGCATCTGAAGGCTCTCAGCTTCCCCAATATTCCAGAACATGTGGTAATGAACAGCTTTAATTTTGCCATTTGATTGGATGTGAAAAGTTATCTTGTTGTGATCAAAATTTGAATTTCTAAGTCAAATTGCCTTCTGTATTTCTGTATTTTTAATAACTTTTGGTGATATTTTTATTCAGTTATTTTATTTCTCCTTTATTTAAATAATTTTGTATCTAATACACTAATTCTTTGTCAGTTTTATGTGAGCATCTTCTCATTCTGTAACTTGGTTTTAAACTTTATTTAAAATACAAATTGCCTTATATATATCTTTTAGTTTGATGAACTCAAACTCATTAATAATTTTCTTCATGATTTTTGCTTTTTCATGACTAAATTAGGAAGCCTTAATTGGAGCTGAACACTCTCCAGAACTCTCTCTCTTCAACTCAACTTACTTTCTCAATTCTTAAATTAAATTTTATATGTTCTTCCCTCTCATCAAACCTCAACTACCAAACAAATACGCACTCTTAGATGTTAATTTGGTTTCTTATTTCAATAAAATAAATTCAACAAAGGAGAACTCCTACATTCATTTACCAACCAATGCATTAACCTTGAGCACTGGATCCCATTCTGTTTCCTCCTTCTCAAGGTTTGCTCCTGAATTTGTTCTTTTTATCTTCTTCATCTTCTGCCCTACTGGTTTGGTTCATTCCACTGGATTGTTCCCATCTGCACAAAAACTTGGTTAAAAGGATCCTCACTTAACTATGTATCTTTTCCAGCTACTACTTTATCTCAAATCTCCCTTGTACCAAAGATGTTTTGTAAATTATCTATATTTGGTACCTGAGCTTCTGCCTGTGATTTTTTTTCTCAACCAACTAAAATCTCACCTCAATGAAATAGCATTTGCCACTGTCACATAAGATCTTAATCTTGACAAGGTGGTGGCCAAGCTTATCTTCATGTTTTTACATCTCCAAGAACTTTGTGTTACTGTTGATTTCTCCTTGAAACATAAGCTTTATTCTTTATGTAACTGTTGCACTTCAGTAGATGTTTCTTCTAAGCAGACTTTCATCTTTTTTTTAAATATTGGAGTAATTTCTCTTTTACCTCTAAGTACACTTATGGAATATGGTTTTAAGTACCAGAATACTTTGATGATTGCAAATTTGTATCTTGGTCTTTGTGTCTAGACTCATCCAGCTCTGTTTGTTACTTCTCCACTTGGATGTCTAATAAAGATTTCAAATGTAAACCATCCAAGAATAAACCTTCAGTTTTCTATCTCAAAGTAACTCCTTTCCCAGTTATATTAACTCAATAAATTCACCCTGTCTTTGCCCAACTGCTTAGGCTCCAAATCTGAATTTAACTATAATATTTCTTTTCTCATATCCACATACAATCTATTTATATTAAGAAGTTTAATTGGCCTTACTTGAAAATGTTATCCTAAATATAGTAACCATTTACTATCTCCACATCCTAGGCAAGCCACTGTCTTCTCTTCTGACCTCTGCAATGATCTCTAACCCATTCTTCCTGATGCCATACAGTGCCTCTCTAGTTGGTTTTCCAACCAGAGTAATGTTTTTAAAATGGAAATCATATCACGATTCACTTGCACAGAGCTTTCCAAAGGTTTCCTACAACAATTGGGATAGCATCTCGGCTCATTAACATGATCTTTAAAGGCTTTTAAGATAGCACATGCTTAATCTAATGTTCTAAATATTATAGCAGCAAAATAAATCTTGATATATGGGGGTGTGCTCATGATTATTGTTCTTATTCAGATTCTCTTGAATATTCTCTATCCTTAGGTATGCATTTTAGATTATATTGTTCAGCTACACAAAGCTTCTCTTGGGATTTTTAAAAGAAATAATTAAATTTTAGAAATCATTGACATTTTCCCAAGGGATTAGTTCAAATTTTTCAGTATTATAAAAAGTAAAAAAAAAAAATACTCATTCAAGGAGAAGAGCTAAATTAATCAGAAAACATAAAATAAGAATCATTTATTATTAAGAATAGTATAAAACTCTAAGGGAAAGCATGCAAATATGCTTTTAAGTAAGTAAAATTTCACTGTTGCAGAGAAAAAAGTTATAAACCATAGACATAAAAGATATTTAAACATGAAAAATATTAGCACCGTGATGCAAAACTAAAAGCACAGGTAGTAAATAATTGTGTACAGATAAATGAAGATTAAGAAAAAATAATTTTAAGACTATAATGATAAAGAAAATTTAAACAACATTTGAAATAAGGACTTAGGGAAAGGAATATGAAAAACAAGTTATATAATGAAAACCAGCAGTAGGAAAAATTATATATATGGATGTATCACATAAAGAGAAAATTCTATAAATTTCCGATTGCAACAGAATGGGTACCAAATCATTGAAGAAAATAAAATAATACTAAAATCCTAGTGACGCTAATGGTATGTGTACTTTGTAATGGCCTTTGAATGAAGATATTTTCTTGAACATAATTTTATGTAGGTTCATCCCTTATTTCTTGAAGTTAGGCTTTGGATGGAGAGCTAGCTGCAGCCCTTCAGTTCTGCACTCCTGTTGGTGTCTCCTTGTTCGTCAGGCCACCCAGGGACACACCTCTGCTCATTGAAGGCTGAGGCACCACAGCCTGCAGAGGGCTCTCCTACTAGCAGTCACTTGTGTTTCTGCAACTAACATGATTTTAAATTGTGAAAAAAAATCATTGTTAAGAAAACAAATCCTGTAGCATGAATATTTTGATTACTATAATAAGAAAAACAGCATGAAAATGATATTTAATATGTAAAACATAAGACAATGATTTTTATTGAGATGCAAAAATCCACAGGAAATGCATATGATGTGCTTTGCACATATTTTGCTTTAGCTTTTGTAAATATAAATCACTTTTAATTTTAAAAAGTTTATCTTTTAGGCTGCCTTTGTTTCTCTAGTTATTAGGTTAAGCTTTATTCATAATTATTGCTATCTAAATTTCATTTCAAGGTCTTCTTTACAAAAATCACAATTTACTTGAGTTAATCTCTGATTTTTCTTTTGCTGCAGTTACACTTGACTTAATATTTCCAACCCACACTGTGCCTTCTTTCCATTGTTTTTTCCTCCAATACTAGCCATTTTTCTTCTATTACTTAAATTCTACCATTTTTAATTTTAATTAGTTAGAAAACACAGACAAGTTATACTTTATCACTACAAAAAAATAAATAGTAGAAGTAGAAATACAGTTACGTGTATAGAAGAAATGAATAGCAAAAGAATGAATAGTAAAAGCATAGTAAAAAATTAAGAACAGACAAATATAATTATAATCATGTATTTCCTTTAAATAGGTGAACACTTTGCCTTCCCCATCTTAGAGCATTTATTGTGATTTGATATGGATCCTTGTTATTTGAGTATTTTAAAAAATATTTTATGGTAGATTATACATTCTTTGAGAACAGAGACTGATTTCATCATATTGTTTCATTATAGCAGTATGAAAAAACTCAGTAAAATACCATTTGAATCATTTGAACACAGTCTGCTACTGATTTTATACATATTTATTTTGGAATTTTATGTATATTGGGTGTGAATAATGGCAATTGTGTCAATAAATGCCAACCTTTTCTATGATCATCATAACTATCAGGTGTCTTCATGTCATTTTCTTCTTCAGACTGCGTGCTCTCTTCCCACATCGTGACTTGGGTGTGTTTAGCATAGGCTGGGGCATATCTTAGATTAAACATTTTCAATAACGTATCTTCAGAGTTTTGCAACTGTTGTTTTATTTTTGCATTAGAATTTTAGCACACTTCAAAAAATAAGAAATATTCCCGGGAAAAATATTAGTTATTGATCCTATCTTTAAAGTTTGAAGAATGTAAAAATAATTTTTATTTTCTTTTAATATTTTATCTTTACCACATAGTTCTCCATATACTCTGCTCCTTCTAGGCACCAGTTTGACCTATGTCACAAAAGAGGAATGTCTTAACTCATGAGTAGAGGATTTTATTGATTTTTAACTCCTTTGGCTAGAATTCATATTACGCACTCTGCTCTTTCCAAGTCCATCAGGAATTTGCATTGAAACATGCATATTGTGACTAGAATCACTTTAATTCCACAACATAAATATAACTCCCTTTTAATCTGATCAATAAAATAAATCATTGAGTTAATGAAGCTGAGAAATCTTAGTAAAAGAGTCTGCTTTAATTAATTTTTTAATAAAAATGGTATGGCTTATAGATTCCATGTAGCAACATTTTTATTGTAGAGAGACTATGCACACCTGCACAATTGATGATCCATTATCAAGTTAAGAATCACTCATCATAGTTTTACTTATTTATATTTTTGAATGACATTTTATTGATTATGTTACTACAGTTGTCCTCATTTTTTCCCCATTGTGCTCTTCACTCTGCAACTCTCCACTCCACCAGGCAATCTCAACACCATTGTTTATGTGTATGGGTCATGCATATAAGTTCTCTGGCTACTTCATTTCCTATACTGTACTTTACACCCCCATGGCTACTCTGTAACTACCTATTTGTACTTCTTAATTCCCTCACCTCTTCACCCATTCCCCCAAACACTCCTCCCAACTGGCAACCATCAAAATGATCTGCATATCTCTAATTTTGTCTCTGTTCTTCTTCTTTCCTTAGTTTGTTTTTTAGATTCAATTGTTGATAAAGATGTATTTTTTGCCATACTGTTGTTCATAATTTTGATCTCTTTTTTTTTAATAAGTCCCTTTAACATTTCATATAATAATGGTTTGGTGATGATGAACTCCTTTAGTTTTTTCTTGTCTGGCCAACTCTGTATCTGCTCTTTGATTCTAAATGATAGTTCTGCTGGGTAGAGCAATCTTGGCTGTAGGTCCTGATTTTCATCACTTTGAATATTTCTTGCCAATCTCTTCTAGCCTACAAAGTTTCTAGTGAGAAGTCAGCTGACAGTCTTATAGGAGCTCTCCTGTAGGTAACTAACTTCTTTTCTCTTGCTACTTTTAATATTCTCTCTTTATCTTTAAATTTTGTCATTGTAATTATGATGTGTCTTGGAGTAGGTCTCCTTGCATCCATCTTGTTTGGGACTCTCTGTGTTTCCTGCACTTTCCTGCACTTCACCAATTTAGGGAAGTTTTCTTTCATTATTTTTCAAATAGATTTCCAAGCTCTTGCTTTTTTCTTTTCTTCCGGCCCCTGTATGATGCAAATGTTGAAAATCTTGAAGTTGTCCCAGAAGCTGCTTATACTATCCTTATTTTGGGGATTCTTTTTTTTTTTTTTTTCATTGTGCTTCCATAAGTACCAAATCACTGATTTGATTCTAGGCTTCAACTACTCTACTGTTGTTTCTCTGTAAATTGTTCTCTATTTCAATAGCATATCTTTCATTTCTGAATGGATCTTTTCTGTACAGTTAAGATCCTCACTAAGTTCCTTGAGCAGCCATACAACCAGTGTTTTGAACTCTGCATCTGATAGATCACTTATCTCCATTTTGTTTAGTTCTTTTTCAAAAGTTTTGATCTCTTATTTCATTTGGGCCTTGTCTTTTTTGTCTCCTCATTTTGGCAGCCTCTGTGTTTATCTCTGTGTATTAGATAAAGATGCTATGACCCTGGTCTTGGTAATGTGGCTTAATATACTAAGTGTCCTATAGTGTCCAGGGTCACAGCCTCCTCTATCACCCAAACTGGGTACTAGATGTATACCCTTCCTGTGGGCTGAGTACACCCTCCTTTTATAGTTGGGCTTTGATTGCTTTTGGTGGGTCAATGGGAGGGATTTACCCAGTCATCTGCAAGGACTAGCTGTGACCACTGACCCCCAACCTCCACCCTTCCTGGTGGATCAGCTGTGCAGGGAGAGGGTGGCGGTGCTCCAGTATGGTCTGTAGCTATCCACTGGGTGTGCAGGCTGGGGTATTTCTCAGCTGTTGCAGGCCAAGGTCAGCCCCCACACCTGTGTTTTGCTTGGAGCTACCATGCCTGGGCTGCAAAGCAATCTGATGGCTGCTACTAATGTTGAGCTTGGAGATTACCAAATGAAATCAAGCTCTGGATGTAGGCTGCTTGCTCTCTGGGTCCGCTTAGCAAAAGGCACAGGGGCTGGGAGCTTACTGGCTGTTGCTTGTTTGATAGGATTTACAAATTTGCATAGCATGAGTCAAGACCAGCCATTCAAATGGAAAAGTTGTGGTTTACGGTTTGGGTGGGCCCTTAGGTTGGGTGTGAGGGAATTTCAGAGCATCTCCAGGGTGGGGCAATCAGTGTTAACCAGGTTGATGGAATCTCAGATATGGTACCCATCTGCCTGTTCTGTGGCTCTATGCAGGGTGAGGGGCTCTAAAATGTAACAATTGCCTCTGTCCACCTTTTGTCTTGGACTAAGCAATCCCTGATCTCCTGCCTTGATTCTTGTTACTTCAGTTTCTCCCTGCATGCCACTGCTGGCATTCAAGCTGCTACCCTGTTGCTGGAGCTGAGAGGAATTGAGTCTGAGTAAGACTCTCTGTGGGTTCTTTAAGAGGAACTGCTGTTCACCCCAGCAGGTTCTTCCACTGATGCAATTCCTGCTCATTTTTCTAGCCAGAAGATATAGGGACTTATCTTCCTGGCACTAGAAACCTGGACTGGGGGGCTTGGTGTAGAACTTGGACTCCTCACTCTCAAGATACCCCTCCCAAATTTTTATCCACCACACTTGGATGTTGGACCAGCCTGTTCTGCATCTCCTCCCCTGCTACCAGTTTGAATGGATGTGGTTTCTTTAATTCCATAGTTGTCAGATCTTTGTTCAGCTAGATTTCTGACAGTTCTGAGTGATTGCAGTTCTATATTTTAGCTGTGATTTTTTGTGGTTGTAAGAGGAGGCGGGTTGTGTTTATCTATGCTGCCATCTTGACCAGATCTCCCACATCCTCTCTACTCATTGTGCTTTAATAAATGTATTTTTGAAGAAAGTAAAAAACAAGAGGAACAATCATATAATATATAGTTTTGATACTGATTAAAATCAAGAACATAATAATGGTCAAGGTTATTTTAGTCAATTGCAGTAAAAGGTGAAAACATTTATATGTTCTCAAAAATATGAATAAAATATATTCTACAATTTAATTTATAATTTTAATAATTTGTATATACATATATGAGTTTATTTATCATGTATATATCACATCTATATATAATTTATACATGCATGCTCACACATACTTTACCACATGAGAAACATTTACTTTAAGTTTCTCCCATCTCTGCAGTTTCTCACTAAGCTAACTTTTATTCCCCAGGCATTAGGTAAGCCACTTCTTGGAGAAATGATATTTTTACTCTTATTGTTGATGTCATTTTCCCCAACTTCATGCTTAGCTGTCTAGAATCTTCATGGTTCACCTTTGCTCTCTCCACAAAGCTCCTTGCTGCTTCCTCTTAATGAGCTCTACCACACAGAGCTTCCTTAGCCTCCAGAGTTTGTACCACCTAAAACTCGTAGGCTGCTTCTCAAGTTTTTGTGAGCCTAGAAAGTATACAGAAAAATATATTCGTTTTAAAATAATAGTCAGCATAGGACAGTTCTCCATGATTAATATTAGAGATCAGTTTTCTATATTCCAAGTGGTTTTCCTTCAGTATGTTTACTTCCTCATGTTTACATAACTCCATCTTTGCTTTTGTAATTTCATTTAGCTTTCAAATAAGAAGAAGGAAAATATATAAAAACAATAAAGAAACATCTCTCCAGATAGTAGTCAAGACTACAGTTTGTTTGCTGTTCAAGGTGAATTTAATAGATGTTTGATTTGGAAGGGAGTATTATGACTTAAATTATGCATGACAAATTGAAAAGAATAATTTAAAATAGAGTAGTAATTTAAATAGTTAAAATATGAATAAACACATGTTGATACCAAATGTGTGGGGACATTATCTGTATAGATTTGGAATCAATTTTCCCAGCATCTCCTTATCTTTACCCCTTTTTGCTCCTATAATATGAGTGCCCTTTTCCCCGCAAATGTGGCAATTCTATTCAACCAGCAGGTATATTTGAATACTGTTTTTGCCCTGTATTGGAAAATAGTTGACGAAATATTTGTCCTCAGCATGCTGCCTCCGTATTACTAGATTTCTTAAGACCACTTTTTCTCAGTTTCTGTTAATAACATGAATGCTATTCATCATTGATTATGTGACAAAAACTCCATATTTATCTCATTTAATCTTTGCAGTGCTCAAGATAGCTAATGTTATTTTTTTTAACTGAAGGGATACTTTATTTAGTCTTCTTTTTAAAACAATCTAGATTAAAAATGAGCTAAGCTTAGAAGAGAAGAAAGAGTATTCTCATAATTTAGGAGAATTAATTTAATATTTGTGAAAGTTTAATAACATCCCAACTCCAGCAACTGGATCCTTAAAGAATTAGGATTTGAACCCAGAAACTCAAACTTTAGAATTTCTGGTTTTAATCATCATGCTATGGAGTCACACATTTAATGAATACTTAATTAATCTCTCAAATGAAAAACTTTCTTTATTCAACATCTATACTCTTTTTTCCTCTTCAGCCTTTTAAAATTCATATTGATTTACTGCAACAATACAATTTGTGTCAGAGAGCAGTATGATCTTGTGTGATGGTAAGCAATATTTTCTAAAAGTAAATTGTTACAGAAAGAAAGCGATATCTGAGTTCTAAATCTTTTTTGTTAATTATATTAATGATCAGATAAATGTCAATGAGTATTGTTACTAATATTAAAATTATTATTATTTTTTTAGTTTTCATCTAAAATTTCATGTGTAGTTCAAATAAGGAAAGGCAAGTAAAGGTAATCCAGAGTCCAAAAAAATTTTCTTTGTCGCTCTATTCAAAAACTCCTTTTTAAAAAAAGACTTGCTTTTACAGTTGCACTTTTAAAAATATATATATTTATTTATTTTTAGAGAGGAGAAGGGAGGGAGGAAGAGAGCAAGAGAGATATACAATGTCCCTGGCTGGTGTAACTCAGTAGATTGAGTGACGCCCTGCAAACCAAAGGATCATGGTTTGATTGCCAGTCAGGGCACATGCCTGGGTTGCAGGCCAGTTCCCAGTAGGGGACACACGAGAGGCAACAATACACTGATATTTCTCTCCTTCTCTCCTTCCCTTCCCCTCTAAAGATAAACAAATAAAATCTTTTAAAAAAAAGAGAGAGAGAGATATCAATGTGTGGTTGCCTCTCATGTGGCCCCCACTGTGGACCTGGCCTATAACCCAGGCATATGCCCTGGGTTATGACTGGGAATTGAACCAGCGACCCTTTGGTTTGCAGCCAGTGTTTAATCCATTGAGATATGGCAGCCAGGCCTATTCAAAAAAGTCTTGGCACTGAAATCATTAAGATGTTGATTAAACTCATTTCTCTAATAATTTTAACTGAATTAGTGACTTATGAAACAAACAGAAATAACAATATTGACTCTATACCTTAAATATTCAATAATATAGATTCTGGCACTGTGCTGTACAATCAATAAATAGCATTGTCCCTTCAATATTTCTGCCATGTTCCCCTGTCCCAAATGAAATACACCAAAGATAAGATTTTGGGATCAGCCCACAGTATGGTCCACTTATATACTTATTTGTTGAAAAAATCATTAATTAAACACATTTATTAAACATACCTCATTGTATTATAAAGCTGTCTTCATGGAGAATAAGCAAGTGAACACTCGATAGTGAGTAATATGTAAATGACATTTTTTTTAAATTTGAATGAAGTTGAGTTATATAAAAATCATTGATGGAAACATTCACCTGCAAGTATTAAATATTCTCAGTGCTTTATTTTAAAAATTCAGTAAATTTAATTTAATGACAAACATTTTCTTTTAAAATACATTTTATAAATGAATGAAAAATTAAACATAAGAACTTTTGAAAAACTATTGGTAAGAATAGTTTTTCAAAAGACAATACAAACAGGAAAAACTATAAAAGTGAATAAAATGAGCATTTGTTATGGAAAAAGCATTCGTAAACTTTACACCTAGGCCAGAAACCACTCAGAAAAGTTTGACTCACAGTCTAAATGGCATTCCAAATATAAGCAAATGGCAAATCACTATAAGCAAAAATTAAAGGTGAGATGTACACACACATACACACATCTGTTCACTTAAACTAAAGAGAAATGAATATCTAAATAGAAAAAATGTGTACGAGACTGGGACAGGAAATTATCTAAGGAATCAAAGAGTTAATGAACGTGTTATACCTTTAAACATGCTGTTAATATTTACAAAGTCTTCATAATGTTACCAGGAAACAAAATTCATTATTAGATGAGCAAGCATATAGACAGAATACAGAGGATAATCTGAAAACCTCTTTTCCTTTTCCTCTTACGTCAATTTACAGTGAGGTGCTCTCTTTCCTCTTATCTTCCTCATATCTCTGTGATAAACTCCTTCTTCAGTCTCACTGTATCTATTTCTAGGATGTGGCAGAAAACATGACATTTTCTGTCCAGCAGAAATTAAGAGAGAAATAACAGATTGTGGATAAGACAAACAGGAAAACTGCCTCTAAGATCACAGATCCTAAAGGTCAGGACAAAATACAACTTGCATGCAAAGTTTTTAATGGCAGTGCCATTAAAAATAGATTATAGATCTACGTGAGCCATTGTCACATGAATAATTACCATTCACAAGGCAGAAAGGAAGTTTAGCTAGAAAAAAAGATATGGGAATTGGGTGGGACCAAAACTGAGAAATACATGATCTTATTTTGCCAACTATTTCTGAAGACTAGACTGAAAAACAAAAAAAGAACTGCAAAATAATGGGAGGAGAGAGAGAAGAGTGAGGGAACCAACTGAGGAACAAAGACTAGGTGAAGAGATATCTATGAGATTTTCTACCTCCTCACCATACTTCCCTTAGTAAAAGATTTAAAAGGTGTGTGTGGTTTGTGAGATTGACAATATTGAGTAGAGGAAAGGATAACTTATTAAATGAGGGAAAATATTAATGGCTCATCAACATCAGTATCTTTGATACCTGGAGGACTAGATGAGGTGTTCTCAGGGAGACTTGTTAGGGAAGGCAATCGAGGGGCCATGATCCCTGATTAATTTCCTACGCAATCCCAGTCATGACTGAAGTTTTGAAAAGTAAGTATGTTGATAAGAAAGAAGTCTGAAACTAACTTCAGAAATAAGCAGCATTCCCAGCTACTATAGAATAGTGGAAATCAAAAGATTGAAAGATGAGAAAATAGTTTTCCATGGGGAACTTCTAGAATGTTTAGTGATAGTTGTAGAAAATCAGTTGACCTCCATCAATGAGCAAATGTACAATCTAGTTTAATTTTGGGAGAGACCAGAAGTGCTTTGTGTAAGTGATGGCAGGATGATCTGAGAATGGGACCAAGGAGAGTCTTTAAGTAGCATTGTTTTCCCTGGCTGAATGACGATGCTTATTATGAGTCAAAATTACTCTGGCCCCAAAACAAATATGCATTAGAAAATTCATCTTAATTTCATTTATTAGGGAGAAGAAAGAGTTTATGCAGAATAAAATGTTGACCATGTTTACAACAGATCCAAGCAAAAAATCCCAATAAAAAACATGTCACTTGGTCAAAACTCTATTGCATATTTGTAAAGCATATTGGATCTTATCTGCAAAATTATCCATAAGTACATCATTCTGTGATTTTTTTCTTTCCTTCTGTAGTTATCATTTCAATTAACACCAAACAAGGGATCATGCATGGAATGATTTTGCCTAGGCAATAATTTGAATATCACAAAAAATTAATTGCTATACTTTTTGAAAAAAATCCTCTAGGTTTAAAACCCAAAATGTTTGAAAATTATTTATAAACATATAAAGTATAATAGTGATCAAAATATAAACCTAACGTTTTCTAAAAAACTGGAGCATGTGAATCAATTCTGCATGGTAATATAAATGTCATATGAATTACTTAAATGGACCTATTAAATTATTATACTAAATGTTTTTTAAAGATTTTATTTTTATTTTATTTATTTTTAGAGAAGGTAAGGGAGGGAGAAAGAGTGGCAGAGAAACATCCATGTGTGATTGCCCTCACATGCCCCCCACTGGGGACCTGGTCTGCAACCCAGGCTCATTCCCTAAACTTGATATCAAACCCACGACCCTTTGTTTTGCAGACCAGCACTCAATCCACTGAGCTACACCAGCCAGGGCATTTCACTGAACATTTTGGGTGAAAATTTACAATTTGGTTGCATTTGCAGGCATTGTTTATTGGTAGTTGATAGCAAGGCAAATAAAATTCTAGGGTAATTGAATATCTGTACACCTAAAGGAGTTTTAAAATTGAGAAGGTAACACTAAAAATGCCTGGAATAAAAGATAAACTAGGAGACTGAGGTCCATAAAAATAAAGAACTTCAGAGAATTTTGATAAAATTTCAATATTACACATTCATTGATATTGGTTGTATCTGAGATACTAGGCATAATAGCTTGTGTATTTTAATGTTAATTGGGAAGGAGACTGAAGACTTTTATTCTTTCCAGAAAGTTGATGCTCAAATTAAAATGACAAGAATAGGATCAAAGTGGAAAACTAAAAGCTAATTTCTGAGTGTGAGACCTGAAAGAAAATGAGATGAAACAAATTTGAGAAAACATTGTAATTTGAATTCATTCTTGGCATTGGGGTATGTATCAGGAGTTTCAAAGCTATTGCAAATGAAAAAAATTAGAAAGGCACACTCTTTTCTGAGACTAAAGATAAAATACATGATAGGAAATAGCAGTAGATTTCCTTACAATTTCAAAGGAAAACAGAGATTTTTCAGTTCCATCACTATTGGGGTATAAAAGCGCCCACTCTGAAAGAAAACATTGTATGAGGAGGTTTAATAGGCAGTTCCCTGTGGGGCATGCACCTTTGAGGAAGTATGGGAGGCATGACTGAGGAAGACAAAAAGCCCACTACCAATGTTGTTACACATATTCTTCAGCCTCTTGTACAGAGAACTTTGGAGCCAGACAGTCATTCAGAATTATCCCAAATTGAGGCAAGGCTCCTGTCCTTTGAATTCTTGCTGGGTGGAGCTGTAATTTTTGGTTACATAGAACCATTTGGCCAAAAGCAATCAATTCCCATTGACAGGTGAACTTATACTCTATCAGCAACCAAAATTCGTAGCAGGTAGGGGAGGAGAGTCTGCCCCGGAGAGAGAATTGGACAGAATACTTACATTATGCTCTGCAGGAAATATGTGTGTTGAAGATGATAAATCTTTCACAGATAAATGAAGTAGGGCAAAATGTCTCTTGTGACTGCAGCAGGTAGGCTGTGGTGGGATGGGGTTCAGCTGCAAAATAGTTTTATGACACATTCACTCTTGGAATACTAAACATAAGCATAATATTTTTTTAAGAAGAGACTACTATAATGTTACACAGCACAGGAACGTCCCCAGCATACCAGTTGATGATTATTCTATAATTTTTATCAAAATGCTCATGATTAATTAGAAATAAGACCCAATGAAATACCCAGGGTACAGCTTTTAACATTGGGCAGGATGTTTCCTTTTTGTACCCTTTTGGTAACAACATTTCGGAGAGGGGTCTGCACATCCTGCAACCTAACTCAATTCTTGCCTTTTGTTTTCCGGTGAGTTTCCATAAGAATCATTCTGAAAAATGAAGTCTAACATAAATTTAAAAACATGCTTTTTAAAATTAGGCTTGTTTTGGATTCCAAATACCCAGTGTGACATTGGGAAAGAGCTTAAACCTTCAATCCTCTATTGTTTTCTTTGTAAATAATGGCAATGTTCTTCACACAGGGTAGTTTTAATGATAAAACAAGAACAGGTGTGTCTAGTGCTTAGCAGAGTACATCACACATACTAAGCATTGAATATACCATTCATTTGTTTTAGTTGTGTTGATTAAGTCAAAGCAGCTATAGCAATAGCAATTATGGCCCCGATTCACTGATCTGCAAGCTTTCCCAGCAAACCCCACTTGTTCTGCTAACTTCACGGGGATGAGTTCACCATTACAGGACTGAATTACACTGATGGTAACTGAACACACATAGATGTATATACATAATCTTTAAAGTTTTGCCTAATGCTAAACTACACAGTGCTATTAATTGCCATGTTATTTTTCTCATGCCCATTTCTGTGAGCCCAGTAGAGTCTTAGTTATGCATGCATTTTTGCAAATCAGTTAATTTCATTATTAAATTTAGTTATATTTTTAACTTGACAAATCTTACAAAGTGTAGCACAGGTGATATAAAGTTTTAAAAAAGCAAATATACATATGGGAGATATTAAGGAACCAATTTTAAATGTGAGCAGGACAGGTGATGCATGAATGTTACCATGACAACCTTTTAAGAAGACTTTATTTCAGTGTTCAGAACCACACCAAAGAAAATTTCCTTTCTAAGCTGATGATTCTGTGATAGAGACAAACATAGAGTCTATCGTGTGAATGTAAGTAATCAGAAAAAAATTTGATTTGCTTTCTCTGGTGAAAGTATTACCTTATTACCCAAAGAAAAATAAAGTAATTCTTATGAATTACTTATTTTGAACAAGTCACTGCAGTATAAATGGGATAATCTTTGGGAAATGAAGAGACTCTGGGCAATAATCCGATGAAGTGAAAAGAGCAAATGCAAGCAGGCCTTTGCTCTAAAGTCCATTAGGGGCAGGAGGACTAAGGATTGTCTCTAAAAGAAAACTTTATGCTCTAAGTTACCTAAAAACTGTGCAAAGCCCAATGAAATACGTCTCATAAAGGTAAAGAATGACATTTTGTCAATTTAACACAAAACTTAATTGTAAGCCTAAATTATATCCCCCCCTTCTAGGCCTTAGGAAAGTTATTTCCTAATTTTTAGTGATTTCTTTTTCTTCTGAACTAGTCAGTCAATAGAACACATATTTAAACACTCTTAGAAGATTACTATAAAATTAGAAGCAAGTTCCCTGTAGCCACAGGACATATGTTGCTTTTATAGAATGCTCAGAACATAGTAGGTATTCAAAATGTATCTGCATAATGTTTGAGTTTAGACTTTTAGGACAACTAAAATATTTGCAGTATTTTGGGCAAAATGCTAAACAAAATCCTAAATAGAGATTCAATATTGTAAACTATTTTTCCTCTCTATGATATTTATATTTGGACCTATCCTATTCTGATCATATCTTCTTCACAATATAGTTATGTTCTCAAGAAAAATTGTGGGCCAACGGTTTTTATATTTAAGGGTTTTAGGACATAGAAGAAAGACACAATTATATCTTTAGGTTGACATATGGAAGAGTTGAAAAATTACAACTCTCTCATTAGACAACATTCCTATGAATCGAGAAGGAGTTTGTTCTCAAGCATCTTTTGGGAATTATATCCACAAAACAGAAAAAAACAGAAATAAAGAATGAATTCTTCTGAACTCAGGTTAAGGATAGACTATTTATTTAGTGGCAGCCATTCCAAAAAGGTACATTTCTGAAAGGAAAAGAAGACATTGGATACATACATGTGTTGCTCTGAAACATTCATGTATCTGATAAGACATGGATAGATGTCTAAAAGGACCTCTGATCCCAACAATCTGCCTACTCCTGAAACTAAGTTGGGACTATTAAAGTTCCAAGGTGTAACTACCTTTTATTCTCACACATATCCTTGATGACTAAGCTTAAATGTTTAGATGTCAATTACCACATATTAGTTTAATACTAAAGGGTATGTGAGTTTGCATTTGTCCGTTCACTAGTCCTAGTCATCTAAAATTTTAGTGTTCCTGAACATATTACAGTTAAAACAAAGAACCTGTATCGTATTGCATTATTTACTACACATATAGAAATTATCATAGAATCTTGTTAATATATATCAGTCTGAACTTGAATAATTTGTTTTTTATAGTTTTTCCTTTTAAAATCAAAATATTATTAGGACTGATTTTAGCATGACAGATCATTTACCAATTTTGATTCCAATTAAACATATAATTCAGTTTCTAAAATGATGGTATTATCAAATAAAATGCTTTCAAGCTTTAATACCAACACACAGTTCAACATATTATACCTGAATGACATATTTTGTTGAAAGTTTGAAATAAATACATTTATGTCTATTGTGTACAAATTTCTCTATGCTATTTTTTAATATTCTCTTTCATAGTGTATGTCTTCCATTCAGTCTTCTACAAGCAGATACTTTGTAAATGGGGAATGATAGGCTTGGACAACGAAATAAATGACATTGTGATGCAGCCCTGCCCAAACCTCAGCCAGTCTGGTGGAGAGAGCATGGAGTGAGAAGTGAGCATCAGAGTTATCCTGCATCGGTCTGAAACAGGTTTTTCAATCTCCACTGCTCAATTTCAGAATGTGGAATGCCTCCATACAAATATGATCTTGGAAGAGATGGTTGTACGCAGCTGAGGCAACCCCTGAAGAATTTGGCCAGACTATGAACCTAGCCTGAACATCCTTCCTAAATAGAGGAGGGACTGAGTAGCACATCTTCATGTCTACCACTCTACCATTAGTATCGAAAGAACCTACTTCTGCATATGCGTGTAAAGATAATTTCCTATTTGGTATTTGGTGGGCCTTATTTTTATACAGGAGTTTAGAAGAGAAATGTTAATGGGACACACTAGAGTGTGTGCCCATTAAATTGGCCTCAACTCAATGCTGTAGTTGATACTCATCATCTCTTCCGTTACTCTTGGAAAGTATTCTTGCCCTCAGATGCTATGATTGCTTGTCTGAGGGTTTATTTACCTGGTAGTGCCAGGCCATCAGTGTATGATGAATCTCTGTACCTCCCTTTCAGTTTTGTTGTGAACCCGAAACTGCTCTAAAACATAAAATCAGAAATAATTAGAGAAGAAGCTAAAAAATAATGCACTTAAGTAAAAATCTGAAAATTTCTACAAATAGTTATTCTGTCAATATAATTTTACCTGCTGTATTTAACCCAGTCAACATTTGTTATTCTTAAGCTTTTAACATAGTATTTCTTTAAAAATTGTTGTATCCAATAAGTTTACTAGTTTTTAGGTAGTGAAAAGAATTACTAAAAATTTTATAGGATCAGGTTTAAAAAGGCTTGTGTGATAAAATAAAAATGTGTATTTTATTCTTTCAACAAGGATATTTTTTAAATGAAAATGTGCTTTTGTATTTTTAGGGATAATAACTATCTTCAATATAATGAATGAATAATATATTTATGAAGTTAATAATAGTTCTGAGGTGAGGTATTGGTATTTGATATTTTTAGCTCAATTTAGAAATTGTCAATATATTTTTAACCAAAGACTAGAAATTGGAAATTACAGGTTTACAGATATCAAATTGTTTATTTAATTGGTTTCCTCCATGTGTGAAATAAAAAACATACATGATAATTAACATTTCCTATAATTTTACTCTAATTATTTTAGTTATTATAATAAGTTAATAAAAAGAATATGTTGAAATGATAAATAAAATATTTTACTTAATTAACTTTACTATAACACAATATGTATATATAACATTTTTATATTATTAGTTTCATGTTAATAACTAAAATGGTAAACTGTTATTTCAGTATATAAGTCCCCCTGTATTTGTTAAAGAAAGCAATAAAAAATGTTGATGTCATTGTAAAATTAAATTATAAATACACTATATTTTGGAAAATACGCAAGCAAAATCATCTTAACTTTTTGCTCCCTAAATTAGATCTATTTTATTTTGCCTTGGCTCCTCTTATTGGGCACAATATTTTATAATTATGTTGTTTTAATACAATGCATTGTTCAATAGATTTTATTGATATTTTTGTTTATTTTGATGATCAAAAATTATTTTTCAAATTGAAGAGTGTCAAACAGTATGAGTATGACCTGCATGTGCATCTAGATGATGATTAATTACTAGTTTCAGTAATTAAGTCAAATAAATAAATAAATAAAAAGTCTAGGCCACAATCCATGGACCGATGACTATTACTCTTTTTGTGTTCTGTGAGCCACATCATCTTTAGTTCTATGAGCTTTTCCAGTACTAAATTAAAGCTACTTACTCCCTGGCTGGTGTAGCTCAGTGGATTGAGAGCAGGCCTGTGAACCAGAGGATCTCGGTTCGATTCCCAGTCAGGGCACATGCCTGAGTTGTAGGCCAGTTCTCAGCAGGGGATGCACAAAAAGCAACCATATATTGACATTTCTCTCCCTCTCTCCTTCCCTTCCCTTCTAAAGATAAATAAATAAAATCTTTAAAAAATAAAGTCACTTACAGTTGTGGCCAGCTGAGTAGCAATTTTATAGCTGTTTCACTTTTGCAGTTTAGTTTTCCACACTTTTCCTAGCCTATATCAATCACTTTGACTAAAGTTTCTGCTAAAATTTTTGTTCTTCTGATTTTTTTTTTTCATTTTTGGTATCAACAATGGTTAGGTTAATAAGTACAAGGATTATTCTCCTTTCTCATCCTCCACAATACCAAAATTTTGTTTTCATCAGATAAAACCCTGCATTCCTATAAATATTGAGAGCAAGTATCCTTTATTAGTTGCCTGTTTTCAGATGCAAGTAACTCAACTGTCAAATTTGTCAGACAGTCTCAGAAATTCATGCCGCCAATTCTCATATTATTTCATTTCACCTGCTTCTCTCTACTGTCCTTCATATTTATATTTGAATCCATGAGTTAGCTAGCTGTAGTTGACAGATAAAACACAGGCACAACCTATTTCTTCAGGCTATATAGCAATTGCCTTAAAGCCTAAGGAACAGAAAGAGTGTATTTATCCTCATCCACTTGACCTATTTGTAAAAATCATTTAGAGATCTCCTTTGGCCTGTGAAATGAAATCATGTAATTTTTTCCTACTAAGCAAGTGACTTGTCTGTGTCTCTGTGGAAGACCGATTTGTCCTAACACGCCCTAGATTCCAAGTTCAGTTTTCATGGTACTGTTAGCTCAATAGGAATACATTGTAGGCAGAATAGCCCATGAAAGAAAAATAAATTCATCAATACTGAATGTGCTGTCCAAACAGGATTTGAAACCTGAGGTCATAAGAAGAGTTATACTTCATATCTCTTACTGTTAATAACAGTCTCTGGTCTTCCTAGATATCCTGTGCCATCTTTTCTATAGATATCTTCTTTCTGTGTTCAGGATGACATTTTGAAGTTTAGTGAATTCACAGCTACTATTTCCTTTTTTATTTTTCAAGTCATCATATTATATAAGTGATTTTATCCATCCCAGAAACTCTAAACATTTCTACAGTTTCTCAGAAAAATACCTGTCAGTATTCAGTTTATTCCTGCTTTCAAGTGTCCATCCAGTCCTGTTTCAGGGGAGTAAGGACACAATATATTTTTAAAGATTTTATTTATTTATTTTTAGAGAGAGGGGAAGGGTAGGAGAAAGAGAGGGAGAGAAACATCAGTGTGTGGTTGCCTCTCACATGGTCCCCACCGGGGACCTGGCCCACATCCCAGGCATGTGCTCTGACTGGGAATTGAACCAGCGACCCTTTGGTTCACAGCTCACGCTCAATCCACTGAGCTACGCCAGCCAGGGCAGGACACAATATTTTTTATACTTGTTTCCTTAGTGATCTTATTTAGACTGTAGCATCTCTAATGCAAATATTATTATTCATATACTAAATTAAGTTTGTAGCCACTTTAAGTTGATAAGGAATAATTGATATTTTTAATGGTTCCAATATTATCTGTATCCAAATGTAGGCTAAGAATATTACTTTTATATCACCTCCTTTTCCTCTTTCAGAAACGTATTTCTTGGTCACTTTTGTATGATTAACTATTTACATAGTTATGCATTTTCAAAGTTTGTTATATTTCCTTGACATTATTCCTTATAATGGCTATCATTTAATAAGCATTCGATACATTTTATTGAGCTTAACTAAATATGTTGAATTTGATTTTGAACAGCATGACTGAAACATCTATCTTCAATTTTTTTCATTTTAAAAGAAATATTCAATTTTACATATAAAATATGCAAGTTCATAATGTTTTGCCTTTGCCCTCTGGTAACTTTTCTGATATTGACATTTTCTCCTCCCATCCAGCTAGTATTAAGGAAAACAAGTTGGGTAGAATATTTCACAGAAGCAGAAAACAGTATTTCCTTGAACACAGTTGAAAAAAAAGCCTGACATTTTTCTCAGTCCTCCCACAAACCAAGCTTATTTCTGCTACAGAAACTGCAGTGGCCTTTGCCTCAGAATGTCAGAGATGGAAATCTGACTTCCTGTAACAGAATGTGAGACTCAATATTATCTCATTGCAATGTCCTTGCATGCCTAGTTACCAAATGTATGTAAAGAGCCCTTTATATTTTCTCCGCAACACAACAAGGTTTAATTTTAGTTCAATTATTTATTTCTGTTTCCTCCAAAGAATATTAGCTTCTGAGATCAGAGACCTTGCCAATGTGGTTCAAGACTATATATCTTCAATACCTAAAGTATTGTCTCCACTGAGGAGGCAATCAATAAAAACTTATTTAATGAATAAATAAGTGAGGCTCCTCTTCATATATAATATGCATTTAAGATGCTCTTCTATAAGGAATTAATGACTACTTGATATAAATTATATATGATATCATTTATATGTCACATATATTATACGTACAAAAAATAGATAAATATAGAGAGAGTCTGTACAGAAGGTATCCAGCCATGTAATATGAAAAATAGAGACATTTATTAAAGATACAAAAGAAACATTGTACATAGGACAATGATGCCTCAGTCCCCTTCAAGGTAAACACCTTGGGACCTCACATAGTTCTCCCAATCACCATTAGCTATCCCCTCGTATTTCCCTGAATCTCATCAATGGTCTGAAATCTCTTTCCTTGCAAAGATGATTTTAGTTTTGGGAAAAGCCAGAAGTCACAGTGCACCAAATCTGGGCCACAGGAGAGCTGAGTCACCTGGGTAATATGATGTTTTGCCAAAAAATTTTGCACTAAATGTGGTGCATGAACAGGTATGCTGTTGTGATGAAGCTGCCAATAGTTAGTTGCCCATAGCTGTGGCCTTCTGAGTAATCCAAATAGTTTCTGCAGAGGAATGTTCAAGCTTAATGCAAAAATTTGATGCAGATTCATTGCTCTGCTTACTCGGTCATTTTGAACGTGACATCTACACAGTACACATGTTCACTCAACAGTGTCTACTGCTCCCTCTGACTTGTACAGTGAAGTTGTCATCATTTATGCGTGAGCATTCCAGTCTACTCCCCTGGGCTGCCGGGTCACACCAATTTCACACAAACTGTTCTCGTTATATTAACAATGGCTGGACTTTTTCCAGACAGATCTTTGTGTATATATGTGTGTGTGTTTGTGTGTATGTGTACATATATATATATACACACACATACATTGTATAGTGTATATATAACAAGTCCTTGAATAATGTAATTTTGTTATAATGTTGATGAGAAAAATAAAAGAAAATCCTGGCCAGCACTGATGACTGTGGAGCTTGCCTGGTTTTTGCATGTCTGCATGGGTTTTCAGTTTTCTCCCACGTCACAAAGATGTGCACATGAAATGAATTGCCTGACACATCTAAATTGTCCCTGAGTGCATGTGGGCTGTGTGTACACAACCCTGTGATGGAAGAGTCAGGACATCTTGTCCAGTGTGAGTCCCCACCTTTTGCCCTGAGCTGCAAGGTAGGCTCCAGCTACCGGCCACATTGTACTGGAATAAGCAGGTTGGAAAATCGTTATCTCATTTGTCTTTACTAATCTTTCTTAAATGTATGTATAGCTCCATTTATTTCAATGTTTAATATTAGAAGTATTTGGGATGCTTGGCAAATCACTTTTTGAGCCTTAGTACGTTTATCTCTAAATAATATCTAGTTTCTTTTGTTATGAGGCTTGCATGATATAATGCATATAAAGTGTTTTTCCTATAGAATGTGATAAAATAACTTTAATTATACTTAACTATAAATTTTTATCAACAAATAATTACTATACAGTAATAAAAATGCATGACACTACCTTTGAATTAAATTATGTCTTCAGCCAAGCTTTTGAATATCATGGCCATTTTCTTGTGCAGACATTTGTGGGACATTAAACACTTTGCATATTCAGAATCAGACACTAAAAAAAATCTTAAATTGAGTTCTCAAAATTGAAACTTACAAATTAACTATCAGTGAGTAAGATTCATGGCCAGGTTTTTCTCTAGAATTTGTTTTGGTTTAATGAATATAGACACTATAAAGAGTAAGAAATATTTTATACCTAATTCTCAGAAATATTTATTTGCTCTGAATCAGATAGTCTTTTAAGAATGGTGATTGTAGTAAACACCTAATTTACATAAACTAGCATTCTGGGTTGTATTATAGATGTGTGTGGTTTCTGAAGTACTGGTTTCCATGTATGATTGGCTGACAGACTGAGGAGTGTGTGTGTGTTTTTTCATGTAACTGTCTGACACTTTATGCTTTCTATTTGTTCTGTGATAACTTTGGTCACATTAAATATTTCAGGTATTATACTCTATCTGTCTATCTAACTATCAGCCAGCAATCATCTAATTTATTCATGCACCAGAAAAATATACCTTATTACATAAGAACACAGACTACAGGCAGGTTTTAAAGCTTATAATCTTTAGCAAGTTACTTCATGTCTTCTAATTTTATTTCTTCCATCTATAAAGTGGAGATAACTATAGGAATCACTTCTGCAGGTTATTGTGAAGTTTCCATGACTTAATATATACAGGTTTGTATTTGATACATAGTAGATGTTATATGTGTTGGCTACTATTATTTAGAGATAAAATTTGAACAATATTTTCTGGTTGTATTAAGCATGATACATAGATCACCAAAGAGATCAGTTATTGGCTTGAGCAGTGGTTCTAAAATGCAGTGTGCCAAATGATATGCAAAGATGCTGATAAAAATCCGGATTCCCCTGTCTCTCCTTAGAGAGAATGACTAATAACCTGGGCTGTGGTCAAGGCTTTTGTAGTTTAAATAAGACTAACAGATAATTACAATGAATAGCACATGGCGCACAGAGAGAATAATTGGTTTAGCTATAAATAAACAAAATTATGGGCTCTTACAAGATCACTATCTTCATGGATCTCAAAATTTACTCAGGGATATAGTCAGTATCACACTGTAATTCAAGTAGTATTATCATGCCTGTTACATGGAAATTTTTTTAAAGTTCTATAGATTTACAGAGGAGAAAGAGATCAATTTTAGTGGCATCGGATACGATTTCTAATTAATTGGAGGTGAAACTAGAGGCGTAAATGAGTCAATAAGTCAATAAAGTAATCAGTGAATGAGAAGTAAAGATGAGACTACATATAAGGTGGAAATAAAGGAGTATAGTATGAACATGATGGTATAGATATATGTTTACACACAGGTATGCATATGTATAGATCCATGAATATATGTATGTGTGTGTGTGTATTTTTCTTTTCCTTTTTTATTGATGTTTGAATACATTTGTCACCATTTTCCCACCACCACTTTCCCCTGCCCCACCCATGCCCACCTTCCAACCTCAATCCCACACCCCCCTTGGCTCTGTCCATGGCTCTGTCCTCATTCATGATCATTTACATCCCTTTCCTTTCTTTCCCACGTTATTTCCCTCTCTCCTCCACTCTGGACGTTGTCAGTTTGTTGTTAATTTCAATGTATGAATATATAGAGAGAGATGTGTGTATATGTAAATACCTCCAAACAAAAATATGCATATATTTCTGTGTGTATATACAATACTCGCTGTATTAAAAACCTTCTGTCTTGGGACAGGCTGCCCCTCCTGTGGCTAGCCAATTATTTCTTAGAAATAGCAAGGGACTCAACCAGGAGTAGCCTTTGATGTGCAAACCAACCAATCCTGGTCTGTACCTCCTTTATCTAGCCTATATAACAGGAGGCAGTATCCCTCTGCCTTAATCATCCAAGGACCAGGTACTAGGAGAGTAGAGATCATACTTGCAGTTCAAAGTCCATGACAACTACCTAAAGTAGACAATCTTAAATTGTTTGCCTTTCCTCTCCTTCCCTGAGGAAACCTTTCTGTTCCTGAGGTTGGGCCCAGTTCTGCCCTCCCTCCTGCTTCTACTTTCTAATTAAAACCTGCTGTTCCTCCTGTGGCCCTGTGCCGTGAGCAGTGTCTCTTGTTTCCAGGGGAATTGTAACACTCAGCTTTTCTCTCTATGGTGTTGACTTCATGTTGCCATTCTGTCACTTTTATAAATTAAGAGCTAGACCACAAAAATCTCATGTATACATTATACACACACATATACACAAAAAAGTAAAATAATAAAATTTGTGTTGAAGAAGATGGGGCAGATTGGATAAATTAGAGGCTACAAATTAAGAAACTATTTAGAAAGCTATTAAAGCTTTTTATGTGCAAAAGTTTAGGAATTAAAATTAAGGCAAGTTTTGTTGAAACTAAGATAAACTAAACAGAAAGTGGAGAATAAAAAAAGAAATTGAAGATAATCTATATACCTTTGAAGATCTAATCTGTGCTTTTAGAAATAATAATCTAATTTATCTTTTGGCGTGTTCTAGGAAGATGGGCAAGAGGACATTTGGGGGCTGCTAAATTTCTGTTTCTTTATCTAAAATGTTGGTTGTTCAGGAATGTTCAACTTGGAATATTTTGCCAAGATACACACTTATGATATACAATTTGCCATAGATAAATTGCATTATAATTTAACAAATAAGAATATTGATAAAGATGATTTATTTTAAAATGATAGAATATAATTTATTTATAAAAACCATTACTGAACTTTACCAAGTGGATACTCTTCAGGGGGCTATCTAATTCTAAAATATTGCTACTTGTTAAGGCATCTTATATGTTCTCTTCTTAATCTACTTCATAGTTTATAGTATACCTTTAATATTAATTTTATTTATATATCACTTAAATATAACAAAATGCATAAATATCTATTTGATGCATTTTACGCAGCCTTTAACCCAATCAAAGCAGAACATTTTCACCACGCTTGCATTTTTCCATGTCGGTTTTGCAGTCAAACCATATCCACAAAACTTTTATCATTTCTATCACTGTAGCTTACATTTAACTTTGCTTTAAAAATTATAAAAGGCATTAACCATGAATTATTTACTTGTCCATTTATGTTTCATATGTATTTTATATGTAAATATATATTTTACATACATTTTATACATATTCCATATATGTATGTGTGTATGTTAATATATATGTATATACAATAGTGATGAAGTAGCACATAGGCAATAATAATTAATGTATAATATTACAAAGTCTCTTTCACTCTATTAAAATACTGTAGTTTGATAATCCACCAATATTCAGATAGACATTTGGATGTTGTTAATAAAACTGCTATTGACATTCTTGTTGATACTTTTTGTGGAAGTATTTTTTCTGTGGGTAAATGCACAGAAATCAAATTTCTGCATCATTGTTCTTTTTTAATATGCTACATAACTTACTTACTCTTTGTGTTTATTGTCTCAATTCACACTACTAAAACATAAGCTGCATGCGAAAAGTATTTATTCCCCTTGGCATATGACATGTGATGTAAAATGCCCAAGACTTGGTGGTTGTATATTGAATGTGTAAGAAATGACCAAACTATTTTGCTAAATGACTATATATTAATCACTCTCACTAGCAATGTATGAGCTCTAGTAGCCCCATCCTCACTAAAACTTGTATTATTAACCCTTCTAATTTTATCAGTCCTTGTGAAGTAGTGTATCACTGTTTTTAAATTAGCATTTCCCTCATAATAAGAATCGCGTTATCTTTTTTATGTAGTCATTGGCCATTTTTAAATTTTCTTTTCGGTAATGTCTGTTCAATATCAGCCTATTTTTATTGCTGTATTTTCTCTTTGTTTAATTATAATCTTATATATTTTGCACACAATCATATAGCTATTTGAATATTTCCATTAGTGGCAAATAACATTTTATTGTGATATATTGGATTTTTTGAAACATTCCAAAGTTTTTGTATACAAAGTAAAATGAAGTGTAGAATCACAATTAAAAATACTAAAAGAATAAAATGTTAGGAAGACTATAACATATTAATCTCATTCTTATGCAAAAATATGCCAAATCTTATGAAAAACTGAAGCTTTAAAAGTTACCTTTGATGATGTTTTCATAAGCCTTTTTGCTTGGAAAATACAGCAATGGTTAGATGGCACAGTATCCATTCAAACGTGAGGTCCTGGTCTGACTAGAGAGTTGGTTGAACTTCCTTTTAAAATGTGCATTCTTTTTCCCCTTCTTAGGATGATTTAGATATTTTAATAGACTTGACTTTAGAGCAATTTGAGGTTAACAGCAAAATTAAACAGAAAGTACAGAGATTTCCCCTCTACCCTCTGCTCCCACTCACACCCACAGCCTCCCCACCTTCACATCCTCCACCAGAGTGGTACATTTGTTACAATTGATGAACCTACATTGCACATCATTATCACTCAAAATTCATAATCTACAATACGATTCACTCTTGATGTTGTATATTCTGTGGGTTTTGACAAGTGTGTTGACATGCATCCGCCATTATAGGATTCTACAGAATAGTTTCACTGTCCTATCAATCCCAAGTATTTTACCTATTCATCCCCACCTCCTCCCTAAACACTGTCAATGATTGTTTTTCACTGTTTCCATATGTTACATAGATAGAATCATATAGTATGTAGCCTTTTGATATTGGTTTCTTTCACTTAGTAATATACATTTAACATCCTGCATGTCTTTTTCTGGCTTGATATCTTGTTTTATTTTAATGCTGAATAATATTTCATTATTTGGATGTACCACAGTTTATATATGTTCATGGTTTGAAGAAGATCTTAGTTATTTTCAACTTTTGACAATTATGAATGAAGCTGCTATAAACATCCATGTGTAAGTTTTTTTCATGGACATAAGTTTTCAACTCATTTGGATAAATACCAAGGCATGCATTTGTTACATCATATGGTAAGAGTACATTTAGTTTTGTAAGCCACTGCCAAACTGTCTCCCAAAGTGGCTGTATAATTTTGCTTTCCCACTATCAATGAATGTAAGTTTCTGTTACTCTAAACCTTGACAGCATTTGGTGTTGTCAGTGTCTCAGATTTTGACCATTCTAATAAGTATGTAGTTGTATCTCATGCTATTTTAACTTGCAATTTCCTAATGAGGTATGATGCAGAGAATTTTTTATATGCTGATTTGCCACCTGTAAAACTTGTCTGGAGAATTGTCTATTAGATCTTTTGTTCTTTTTTAAATTAGATTTTTCATTTTCTTATTGTTGACTTTTATATAATGTATTATTCCTCTTTACTTCATACTTAGTGATGAGATGGAATATATCAATGATTTCTAAGCTAAAAGTAGTGGGTATTAATGTGATTTATATGTCCAATAGATCAATCTGACTAGTTATCAAATCATTTGGAGTTCTTTAAAATGATTTAAAAAATGTTCACAGGATTTTACTTCACAAAGTTGGTGTTTGGAATGAAAATGTCTGTTCAAAAGAAAAAGAAACTAAGGTCACTTTATGACTGTTCAATAGAGTCCAGTCCCATGTGGCCCAGGATGGCCGTGAATGTGGTCCAACAAAAAATCATAAATTTACTTAAAACCCGTTTTTTTGCTCATTAGTTTGCTTTAGTGTTTGTGTATCTAATGTGTGGCCCAGGACAACTCTCCTTCTTCCACTGTGGGCCAGAGATGCCAAAGGTTGGACACTCTGGTAACTGGTGTGATTACTAGAGTAACTAACATTCTAAAACTCCACTGGCACTCAGCTGGATAACCAGAACTCATTGGGCCCCTGTGAAGTACCAGGAACTGTGCTAAGTACTGGGAACAAATATAATTTTTTATTCAATGATGTCATATGGTAAAAGAGTAAAATGAACAAATAAGCTGCTAGAAAAGTAACATTCATTTCATATCCATAAATTTTGGAACTAAGGCAAGGTGAAAGAATGAGCATTCAGATTAAAAAGATGAGCAACAACTTCTAAGATAACCATCACTAATTTGTGTTTTTAAAGGCAAATAAGAATCAATTACATGAAGAAGAAAGGATTACTATATTCAGATATTCTTTCAAAGACACAAAGAGAAAAGAAGGTTTTCTGTGTTAGGAACAGCAACAATCCCCAATGAATGCACTGTCAGGTTTAAGGGGGGAGCAATGACAAATCGGGGTTCTCCATGTAAAAGGTAGGCATAGGCATACTGCCCCACACCTCTGTTGCTCTGTTCTGTTTTTTCCCTCTACTACTCTTTGCCTCCCTGCATCTCCCTCCAAAATACACAGACTGCAGGAAAGCAGGAAACTTCATTGTTTTTTTAATCTCTGTATCCCAGGAGACTAGCACTTGGTAGGTGATAAGTATTAGTTAAGTAAATGAAAGAGCAGATATTCCTTATACATAAACTCTGAAATATTGTAGGGAAAAAAGTAGGCCAGAATTATAGTATTTTTAGAACCAGGCCACTGTTGCACCAGTCTCAAATTCTACCAATTTTCTGATATGCAATTGGGAAAGAATCACAGCCCTTAAAGCATCATAAAGAGATTAATTATTATGATATAAATGAAAGAGTTCTGTAAACTATATATTGTGCAGAATAAGAATTTTTGTGCATTAATGATTTGAATGTGTCATGATGTGGAAAGAACACCAGGTGATTTGGAGCAAAAGCCAAAAATATTTTTTGTATTATTGTCATTCACTTTATCATTCACTTCTTAAATTTTTGTAGTTTCTGCAAAATCACATCATTTGAATTCACTTAAATATATAAATTGATTTCAAACTCCATTTCTCAACATATGCTCTACTTGTTATAATGAGTAATTCTAGTTCATGTAAAATCATGGACTTGAGGTCTTTTGATGCCCAGATATTTTATTGGTATTGTTGCATGTTTTTACTTTTATCTTTTCTTTCAAATGTTTCTCCTGAGAGAACATCCTACCTTCTCCTCTTGTATATTGTCTTCTTCATTTTGGATGTTGTTAAGTGCAGTTCCTATGATGGACTCGACTCAGTTGTGGCATGATGTTGCACAACAGTAAGGAAGAGGGCTCATGACTGCATCCACCAATTCCTTCACAGTAGGTCTTAGGACTTGTGTGTTTGTAAAAGGAGATAATCACATAAGATGAACTAGAGTAAAAAATGGAAAAGATTAGGGCAATCTGGCTCTTCCTCATCATCCTATTTGCCTGATTTTATTTTTTCTATTTGGCAGAATTTAATGAAGGACAACAGATACTGAAACTGGTTGTATTGCCATAGCACAGGACAGATGATTTTCACATCATAAAATACTGCTATTTAAACACTCCTGTTGTTAGAACTTTCTCATTTTCACTAGCTCTGCTCACCACTGTCTTAGCATTGGTCTTGCAATGTATTCTCCCTCCTTCCATGCCTCTTCTCTCTCTCCTCAATTGCTATATCCTTGCAGATTTTCTTTGGAAACTGCCCCTAGAAGGGGAGATGCTGAACTGAGCCAGCCTCAGTTACTCTTCTGAAATTTAGCAGTCATGGGGTACATTTAGGAAGAATAACTCCACCTCCCATTTGTCTGTATTTTGATGAAAAAGCTGGCATGGATTCTATAGTTTTGAAACAGTATGATATTAATTTCACAGAAAACATTTTTAAAATTGCTATGGTGAGACAACATCAACAACAATACTAACAAGGCACTAGCATTAAAATGAATATTTACTGGGCAATAATCACTTTGAGGGCTCTTTCAGAGATAGTTCCAAAGGAATGAATTGCCTACCTAGAGTGCAGTGATTTTATGCAGTAGACGGCTAAGCTTGCTTACGTGTAGTTAGCAACAGCTTGCATTCAGCTAGGACATGTCTATTTATGCCAATAATCTGGTCATGGAATAGTTTTACTGCTGTGGTACTTACCAGGATGCTTTTAAAATGTCTTTCCACAAATGAAGCCACACGAACAGACTGTAGGAAAGAAATAGATGATAATAGGATAAGCAAAGAAGTAGAGTATGATAATAACTAAAAATTTTATTAGAAAAAAAACTGGCTGTATTTGAACAAAAGACAAATATTTTCGTGTGGGGACTGGAGCTCCCTGAATGCTATAAAAAGTTCAACCTCAAACTCCGTTGTATGGATGAAAATACAACTATTGCTCAAGGCTTATCATAGTCATGATTTCAGATAGGGTAGATAAAGACAGTTAAATGGTTATTAATTTCACACTGGAATTTTAGAAAAACTTTAAATGCAAGATCTTAGGTTAAAAATACAATAAAATAGAGTAGTTAAGTCAAATTAAATTATACAAACTGTACATTCTATAACACAAATCAAGATTAACTTATATTAATATAACCAATTAATTGTTAAAAATTGTAAAATAGAAACTAAACATGGTACAAACATTCTGTTTTTCCTCTAGAACAATAATTCTGAATTTTATTTCAGTTTATTAGTGTACTAAATTATGTCTCTCTGGCTTGAATAAATGAATATATTAATAATTTTCTCTTTGGGGACAGATTATTCTTGACAGAATTTAAGGTTTGTATATTCTTTCAGTATGTATTTAATACCATACTTTCTAGGTTTCACTCCTGCTGTATTTGTACTCCATCTGACAGATTGAATTATACAGTGATGATGGCACATGAAGTGCTTATTATAATGCAGTTTCCTTTCATATTAAAACTTCTTAAAAGGCAGTTAATATGACTTTTTCTTTGTAGCATATATTTATATTTTGTCTAAATATTACTTATATAATTGGTTTCTTTCTTTAAAAATGATTTGTAACTACAAAGACTCCTTCGAATCTTCATATAGTTCTGGGACTTGAGCAAACTATATTCACTGTTCCATTAGTTCAACGTTTTCAAAGGAAAGGGTAAAATGATGTTAGTAGATTTTGGCAAATGTATTATTCAGGAAAGGTTACTGAACTGCTTCTAGCTGAGCCAGAATGCCCCGTCTTGTTTTATCTTGCAAAAACAAAAGCATGCATGAAGATGTCCTCATTGTACTCAACAAGCTTGCTGAACCCACACAGAATGTAACACTTGCCCAGAATCATTGCTAATGATTTCCTTCTTCGTCAGACAGGAAACCAAAAGCTCTTTAATATTCTAGGCTCATTTTTCTCATTTTCTATAATTTAACAACTCCTCATATTATTCTTAATGGAAAAGTCATGCAATATTGAGCAGTAACTGCTGTTAATTTCCTGCTGTATATCATTTACATTTTTTGTTGCTGGTGATAATTAACATACTCTAATTATCATACTGATTGTCTTTTTTAGCTTATTAAGAAATATAGTCATCCTGACCCTCATTGATCTTACAATAGTATATTTTATTGTTTCCAATAATAGTGTCCTGAGATACACAAGACTTAAATTTTTAGAGAAAAAGTGTGTGATTCTGCATGTAGCAGGCTTTCTAAATGGTTCAATTTAGAACGGAATCATGTAAGTTTTTATAGTTCTTATCAAAAAATATGGAATCTTATTTCTGGGCAGGACAGTGCTACTTTTTTTAACGGGGAAAACAGTTATATTACACTCTTCTCACAAAAGGAAATATGTTTTTGTACTCCATTTAGATTGTATCTCGTATTTCCTTGTATTTCAAATGTTTATGTTAAAAATTCACTATGAATATACTTGTAAGTAAAATAAAAAGTTACCTTAAAATTTTTAATACAATAGACACTTTCTTCCAAAAATAGCAATTTTCTCAATTTAAAATATTTGCATTGTAATTCCTAAAATTATCAACTAAAATTTTATACAATAGTATGAAGGCCAAAAATTCAGAGATCACATTACATTTTTGAAGTAATATAAAAACCTCATTGATAATACAATACCTATTAATATTATAAAGAATTGTCAACACCGTTCAACTCATACTTTATGCCCAGACATATTCTGAGCATAACTAGCTGCACTGTTATGGGCTAGTTTACATGTTCCTTTGCTCAAGGGCAGATTTCAGGACAGAATCATTATTTATAATGGAGGTATTATATCCAAGAAATGTTACTTTCCCAAACTTGTGGACACCAAAAAATGTAACTCATTTCCATAATAACTTCTCTTTGGTTCTAATCATCAATGTATTCTCTATCATGAAAAATATAATAAATAAAAAAGATTTTGTGTAGTTAACGTGCAATGCAATAATACACAGATGATGTCTTATAAAATTATACACCCAAAATTTATATAATTTTATTAACCAATTCAGTAAGAAAAAAGAAAAAATAATAATCACAGGGAGTACCTGAATATTAAATGTCAAAGGTGCTCTTTGTATTTCTTCTTGACTTTTAGAAAAGAGCATAAATTAAAATAAAGTATCACAGAACGATAAAATAGATTAGAAAGCAAAGCAGTGATGATTCCTCCCTCTCTTTGTAAGCACATTGTTGTCCTAAAGGCAGCGACACATTGTCACACTTGCTCCACAAAAAGCTGTGGATAGTGATGCTGGACTCCACATTTGGACTGACTAAATTCTCATCACGACTCTGTCAATTTGTTGGAATTCGGGCATATTTTGGGGCCTCATTTTCCTTCTCTCTTCAATGGAGATAACAGTAACATTTATCTCACATAGCTGTTCTGAGCACTAAAATCACTACATTAGGTAATGCTTATCACATTGACTGACTCAGAGTAGAAGCTCAATTAATAACCAGCTGTTGATAGGTTATTATAATATTTAATAGGACCTAATTGGCTTTAAATAATGGAATTCTGGACTCTGTCCTCATAATGAGAAATGAGGTTTGCTTTTGTCTTTGTTCAGCTCTGTTTTTTTCCATGTGTTGCTTTTACTCTCAGTTGGCTCACAGTCAGAGGATGATGGCGGCAGCACCTTCAGCTTCAGGTGCTCTCAGGTCAAATTCAAATTTGCCCTTACGGTTTCTCAAAAACACCACACACGGTTTAAGTAAGCCTGGTTAATATGACTTAAATCACATGCCCAGCATTGAATTGCTGTGACCAGAGTTAAATCCATTTATATGGAATAAAACTAGATCACATACTTACCTATTTACAGAGGTGAAGTCCCACCCAAACCACAAGCCCTAAGGATAATTGATATTTTGATCCCCAAGGGAAAACTGTGGGTCTTTGCCAAAAATATGGCACATAGATAGAGGAAATCAACACAATGAAGAAAGCAAGTGAAAAAAGCAAAGAATAGCTATCTATGAGAATTATTTGATGTAATCGATATTTAAGTAGTTTGATTTTGATTTAACCCAACATTTAAAAAATGTTGTAACAATATGTGAGCTCAAGCAAATTTCTAAACTCCCAGAATTTCAAGTTCTTCTTGAGTGAAATGGGCAGAGGACCTGAACAGGCTCTTCTCCTAAGACATACAAATGGGCAGCAGATATATAAAAAAGATGCTCAACTTCAATATTAGGGAAATGCAGATCAAAATTGCAATGAGATACCATCTCACACCTGTTACAAATGACAAGTTAATGAATGTTTATGTAACATAAATGTGAATTGAGAATCACAGTGAAATATACCACTTTTAGAAAAACAGAATGTATGAAAGGGGTTCGTTTTTGCCTAATGCACCGGAATTGAAAAAGATCATATACTTAAAATTAAAAGTTAATTTAGACCACTATACTGGACACTTTGGTTGTAGTATTTTCCATTCATTTGAAGTTCTATTTTTCTTTGATAAAAATATTTTAAGTGGTAATTCTAATAAGAAACCATGTAAATTCTTCATGCATCGGACTATACACAGTGATAGGTCAGTGAGCAAGCATGTGGTGGCAGAATTCCTTCTGATATATTTACCTTGTTACTTTGGGAAAACCAAGCAGATATGGGGAAAAGGAGCACTGTTTATAAGAGTTCTCTCTTAGGAATGTTATTGTACCCTAAAATTTGTATTCTAATTTAAGAAAGAAAAATATATTTCAAGGTGTGTAAGTAGTACATGTCCCTAGTCTTTAAAAATCATTTTCGATATGACATATAAAATGATAGTAAAAGCTCCCAAACTATCATTTTAGATAGCTAAGATGCCTTCTAAAACCTATAATTAGTAAAAATTTTGAGAAAATCTTCAGAAAAAATACAAAATTGGAGTTTTGTATTCAACAAGTCAATGAAAATTGATACAAGACAAAAAATGTTGCAGTACTTTTCTAACTTTTAAATACATGTTAAAACTAACAAAATAAAGAATCAATTATTTTTTATAATGTGAAATTTTCAATAAACCCATTCACTAGTATTTGTAAATGGCATTCTATAATCATATACCAATGGGCAATAGTAACTTTATGAAATTATTATTATTTTTTATTTTCAAAACTGGGACAGAGAGGAGGGAGCCGTCCTTCTACCACAAACAGAAGCGTTCCCCCCGCCAGGAAAACTAATCAGGTGCACAGTGAGTGTCTGCCTGACTACTTGGCTCGAGCATGAGCATGAGCGCACTTCCTCACAGGGCCCTCCAGAGGCTACAGCACTTCTACCAACTTGTGACTTCGTCATCTTTCACTGAAGTGTTATGAAGATGCACAAAACAATGTACTGGATTGTTCCCTACCAATACTGCACAAGGGACCCATTTGTGTATTATCAATAAGAACTTTAAAAATCTGCCTTAAAAAATCATCCATAAATTTATCTAAACTTTTCTTTATTATTTACGTTTTTGAACCTGTGTGTATTTCTTGGGGATAAAATTTCTGTTTGCATACATTTGCCATATATTTCTGTTAGATACTATTTTGAACCAAATATCATCCAGCAATTTAGAAACATTTAATCCCTGATTAGATACCTAATTCCTGAGTCAGATTCATTCTTTTTTAAAACATGGCAAACATTTATTTTTGACAAATTAAGCACATTAGGTATATAACATGCCAAGTTCCCAATACAGTTCCTTGAACATAGTAGCCACTGAACAACCTTAATTTCATGTGGTACTTTCCAGTACAGCCCTAAACCACTCCTCTTCCCAGTTTAAGGCCTTGTCCTCTCCCTCAGTGTTTTTTATTTGGTTGCTCAAACTCTATTAATCCTGCAAGTCAACAAATGTTAGAGTTCTTCTGAAAAACAGTAACATTTGTAACAAAAATTTTTTT
>PVKM010002385.1:0-65610 GCA_004027735.1 Carollia perspicillata | reverse complement strand
TTAAAAGTATTGGCTCTGGGGCTCTGAGCTTTTCTTCTGTTTGAGTCATTTTTGGTCAGATGACACCTGTTATATATGAGGGGCGGAGCCTTAGGTGTTCACCAGGGCGGGGCAGCCTAGTTGCCAAGTTGCGAGGCTGTCTGTGGGGGCGGGGTCAGAGAGGGAACAATAGCGCCCGTTTGCGCTGTCTCGAATTTGTGTCCCCTCTGCTGCCTCCCACAAGCAAACTGGGCCCCCCTGGTGCTGGTTCCCAGGTGGGAGGGCCTATGCACACTCCGGGACCTTGTGGGTCTCCCCAGCGACCTCTCTTGTGAGGCTGGGAGCCTCTCCCGGCACCTTTTCAGTTGGAGTTTTTAGGCTTTATTTCCCGTCGCTGGGGCCCTGCGCTGTGCGTTCCGTCTCACTGCCTACTCTTGCCTAGTTTATCTGCACACGAATGTGTGTCCACGGTTGGCCAACTGCTCTGCGTGCCTTGCGTGCTGTGCTCGTCTCCTCCCAGCATCTGGGGTCTGCAAGCTCCACACCACCTATGCCACCGTCGCTCCCAAGCCTGGCAGCCACCACGTTTTCCTGCCGCTTTCCCTCTCTGCCACCTGCCAACTCTGCCCCTCTTACCGGTTGGGTTGAATGGTTGTCGACTTCTGTATTTCAATTTTCTGTGTTCTGGTTGTGTTATTGTTTATAAATATTTGTTGTCCTTAATCTTGGTTGTGAGAGGAGGTACAGTGTTTCCACCTACGCCTCCATCTTGGCCGGATTCCAGTGATAATTAAACCAAGATTTCTCAAGTGCGAACCTCATTAAAAGCTAAATATTTCTGGATGGACATAAAAACTATCATAAAACATAATAAAATCCACTGAGGACTAGCCAAATTAAATTTCCTTTAACAATTGGTATTAATTTTACATTAAATGTTATTAATTACTGAAGTTAATGATAGTTTTAAAAAAACACCTTAGTTATATAAACAAGTATAATTTGAAAAGCAGTCTTGTTCCTAAGAACCTGACTTGTGTTATAAAAAATTGCATTATAAAAACAGATGTTTCAATAAAAAAAGATAGGTTGGGACCTAGATAATAAGTTCAAACAAGTACTAGCATTGTTTTTAATCTTTTTAAAAAAGCTGTTAAGTTTATATGCTTGTTCAGATTAACATTGCTGAATAAACTAGTGTTTCATTTGATCTAGCTTTTGCCCAAGATTAATGACCTTTCTTAACCAGACACTAAGAGCTCTTTCATTCACTTATATATTTTTATTGGTTTTTACCATTTAGTGTTATCTTGATAAAATGGTAAAACACAAACAAAAGTGTTGCTGCTCTTCTGGAGAACAAGGTACTTGTTCAAGATAGTGGTTCTTGTATGCCCAGTAACATTCAGCAGACTGCAAAATACTGTTTATTTAATTTTCCCCAATTTTTATTATGAAATCACAGCTCTTAGAGAAATGTTTGTAGGTGTGAACCTAGTTCTTAGTCATAAGGCTATGAGTCTCAAGTCTCACAGTCATATCTCTGTCTAGTTGTTTGAGATGCCAGTCAGGTTTGGCCATATGAGTGAGTTCCTTAACTCAATGGAAAGGCCTGTGTCCATAAGCAGAGTCGGGGAAAAGATGTAGGACTAACAGACAGAAATTGCGCTAGCTACAATGAAGAGCCTGGTGAGCTTTTCTAAGCCAGTATTTGCAAAGAATGGTATGGATGACAGTTAGGAAGAAACCATTCAGGGCCAATCAGCTGCTACTCTAATTGACCTTACTGATAGATTTTTCTCTATATATGAGTATATATAAATAGATATGGTTAATTATTTTAAAAATTTGCCATAACTGTAAAAGATAGAATTTTCTTCTCTTTTAATTCTTAAATTTTACCCAGAGATTTCTGGGGCTTTCTTGGTTTTTTATTTTATTATTATTTTTAATGAGAGTTCCTGGTGTTTTAGTAGTGAGTTCTCAACCACATCTCTTCAACTGACAGTCTGGTTTAAAATTTGATTGTGTTTTTTCCCCCTCATAGTACTCAAGAGCATAATAAAGCGGATATACTCAAACAAGTTCCAGTTTTAAAGAATCGATTTCAGAAACCAAAACCAAATATAGGAAGAAGAACTGGAAGAAGAGAGATTTTCTCAAAGGAAGAGATTGTTGCCTCAGGGGAAAAGATAGCAGCAAGGCTGGAAACCGCACCAAGGGAGAAGGTACCGGTGGAAACTAACAGTGCTAAGGAAACAGAGTCAGAGTTGCAAGAAACTGGGAGAAGGGATATCTCTCCCAGGAAGAAGGTACCGGAAATGAGTGATATCACTGTGGAAACGGAAACAAATTTGAAAGAAACTGGGAGGGAGATTTCTCCAAGGAGGAAGATTCCAGAGGTGACTGGTGCCACTGAGGAAATAGAGACAGAGTTGGAAGAAACCAGGAGACGAGAAACATCCCCACAGGAAAATGCCCTAGGGGACAACTCTGTAGGAGAAATGGAAGCAGGTTTGAAAGAAACTGGAGGGGAGATTTCTCCAAGGGAGAAGGTGCCAGAGGTGACTTACACCACTGAGGACATAGAGACAGAGTTGGAAGAAACCACAAGTGAAATAGTCTTCCTGGAAAATGCCCTAGAGGACGACACTGTAGGAGAAGTGGAAGCAGGTTTGAAAGAAACCGGAGGGGAGATGTCTCCAAGGGAGAAGGTGTCAGAGGTTTCTAATGCCACTGAGGAGGGTGAAACAGATTTGGAAGAAACTGAAAGAAGAGAAATATCTGCACAAGAAAAGTCCCCAGGGGTCAACACTATAGATGAAGTGGGGACAGATTTGAAAGAAATTGAAAAAGAAATTTCCTCAAGGGAAAAGGAGCTAGCAGGGATCAGTGCCATAGGGGAAAGGGAGATTAATGTGAACGAAACTGGAAGAGAGAGTTCCCTGATGGAAAAGGTATCAGGAGAGATGGCTGCCATTAAGGTAACTGAGGCAGATTTGAGAGAGACTGGAAAAATTTCCTTGACGAAAAATGGATCAGAAGAGATCAATGATAAGGAGGAAATGGTGGCAGATTTGCAAAAAACTGTAAAGACAGACATTTCTCTAAGGGAAAATGAACCAGAGCAGACTGGGACATTGCTACAAACTGAGACAGATTTAATGCCTAGCAGTAGTGCTGACTGCTGTGCTGTGCCTTCACTAAATATCAAAGTACGTATTTTTCTGTCCTTAAAATCTTTTAAAAATTATTTATTTATTTTAGAGAGAGGGGAACAGAGGAAAAAGAGGGAGAGAAACATCGTGGAGAGAGAAACATTGATTAGTTGCCTCTCATATGTGCCCTAACCAGGGATCGAACCCACAACCTGGGTTTGTGCTCTGACTGGGAATTGAACCGATGACCTTTTGCTTTGTGGGACTTACACCTAAGCAACTTAGCCACGTAGGTCGGGGCTATCCTTATTTTTTTTTTTTAAATCCTCTTTCAGAGAAACATTATCAAAATAATTCTGTGATTATTACCTAGTCCAACAGTGTTTAAAGCCTAAAGTCTTTCTTAGCCCTAAAATCTGTGTTTTGGGATCTTGAAGAAAATACACACACACACACACATTTTTTAAATTAACTTTTTGTAAACTGTGGAGGAGTTACTGTTCTTAATGTTAGTTTGAAGTTTACTTTTTTAGATAAAAGGAATACATAAAATTGGATGAATTTGTGCTAACTAGTAGGAACATACATTGGAATTATTTCTTTTGACTATAAATATATCAGTTTTCTCTATCTATTTTTCCTGCCTACTCCACTTTACTCCACTTTTAAAAGTTCTTTTTTATTAAAAGCTTTCAGTTACTTGAATTTCATCCTATTCTGACATTTTTGAGGACTTTTTTTTGGAATAGATATCATTGGCATTTGTGGCTTGGAAAAATCATAATATGCAGTATAAAAAGAAGAGTTAGCTAGATTTTATGTTAACCTCAGTAAATTTTATTTAAAAGTTAAGAAAACAAACTTCTAGATTTAAAAAGCAATTTTTCTTTTAATAAATCTTTTAAAGATATTTTTATTTTCAGAGATAGGGAAGGGGAGGGAGAAAGAGAAGGAGTGAAACATTAGTGTGTGGTTGCCTGTCCTGTGCCCCACCAGGCCTGCAACCCAGGCATGTGCCCTAGATTAGGAATTGAACTGGCGACCTTTTGGTTTGCAGGTCAGCACTCCATCCACTGAGCCACACCAGTTAGGGCCAAACTTCTAAATTTTTAAAGAAAAGTGTTTAGAAAATAGTAGGCTTTTATTTGATATGCTTTATTTAGGACTTTTGAATATGTGCTGATTTACTATGACTATTCTTCCAGAACATTAGCAGTGAAGTACTATTCGTGGTACATACATCTGGAGAAGAAAAAAATTCTGAAAAGGAATTACCACATCAGTTGAGTCCTTTGAAGACTTCTTCAATGATTTTTAAACTTGATAAAGCAGAAGACCAGGGGACACAATCTGCTAATGTTCCAGAACAGTCAGACACTAATTTAAGGTACAAGTATATAGGTCTGTGTGCTTTTTTTTTTTAAGATTTTATTTATTTTTAGAGAGAAGGGAAGTGAGTTGGGGAGAGAGAAACATTGATATTCAAGAGATACATGATCGGTTGGTTGCCTCTCGCATGCCCCCAGCTGGGGACCTGGCTCGCAACCCAGGCATGTGCCCTGACCTGGAATTGAACTGGTGACCTTTTGGTTCACTGGCTGGCACTCGGTCCGCTGAACCACAACAGCCAGATCAGGTCTGCATGTTTTTAAAGAAAAAGCATATAAAGTTATATTTGCAGATATGTTATGTGGAAATTTCAAGACATAATAATCTATAGCATAGTGTTAGAGATTTTAAGTTAGTTTTGGGAAGACTAGGAGAGGACTGAAGTTATTCCGACAGTTAATTGTGAGAATCACTAACATGCAGAATTGTATGTAGCACAAACTCCTAACTCAGTACGGGTATGACAGACCTGTATTTTCTTTGTGCAAAGATGATGTAGTTTCTGGGCTTGTATCTGCCTGGATTGCACGCTTATGTTTTCCAGGATCTACCAAATATTTGGTTTGTTTTCTTGTTAAGAATTAGAATTAAATGTTTACCGCCAATCACTAAGGTTGTCCTAAAACTCTGCTCCCACTGCCCCTTCAGTTCATTCTAATGGTTGATAATCCTTGTTCCAAAAGCAAATCTCTTCCTCAAGAACAAAAGCCACTTGAAGTTAAGCCAGTACCTTTCATGAGAAGTCGATTCAAAAGACCAAAACCAAACTTATCAAGAGCAGCTTTAAAAAGAGAGACTGTGGAAGCAGAAAAACATGTGCCTGGGAAGAAATTGGGAACGGATAAAGTGGAGACTATTGTGATACAACAGGATGGTGAACAAATGAATACTCTCCCTTCTCAACATGTGAGTGATATTTAAGATGGAGGGGTTTTGTTTTAGTTAACAGAATGAAACACCTGGAATTGAAATTTCACAAATATTGCCTCAGAATTTTTACTCTGTGTGATTTTGTTGTAGCTGTCCTTAATCTGCCTTTTTTTCCATGTGTTTTGTATAAGAATCTCAAATCTCTGATGATGAGCAAGTGTGTCGTGGGAAGGAATTTAAGAAGCCTGGGCTCTAGTTCAAGTTCTGACCTTTATTTACTATGTCATCATAGCCAAATGATGCAACTATTTTCTTCACAGGAAATGTGGAGACGACAACTTTTTAATTTCACCCTGTTGGGAAGATGAAATAAAAAGTTAAGAGCTTCATATAAGTTAAAGGCAATATTTTATTTACTTGGTTTGTAACATTAAGATTGTGTGATGTAGCATCAAAAACTTTGAAATGAAATGTTAATGCTGAAACATATAAAGTACTTTTGTTTTTAAAGACTTTTAAAAATTTATTTTTAGAAAGAGGGGAAGGGAGGGAGGAAGAGAGGGAGAGAAACATTGATGTGTGAGAGGTACATTAATCGGTTGTCTCTCACATGCCCCAAGTGGGGACCTGGCTTGCAATCCAGGCATGTGCCCTGACTGGGAACGGAACTGGCGATCTTTCAGTGCGTAGGCCAGCACTCAGTCCACTGAGTCACACCAGCCAGGACGAAAGTACTTTTTTTGAATTAAGATTCTTCTTTTATATCTTAAAATAGCTTAGGTCTTATTGTATGTGAACATTTGTACTCTTTCCTTCTAATCATATATTTAAAAAGGTAAATAAATCACTTTTATTGGTTATTTTATCTGATGATAAAAATTTCCAATTGAAAAAAATATAGAATCTAAAAAGTGAAAGTCCTTTATAATGCCCCATCATTCCCTCCCAGCTAATCATGTAGCAATTTAGAATATATCCACCTAGACATTTCTATATACTTGCAATATAAATAATAGAATGTGAGGGTATTTTCATTGTTTTACAAAAATGGCATCATAGCTTGTCTTTAGGTGTTTCACTTAAATACAACATTGTGAACATCTGTTTGGATCAGTATATAGAAATCTGTCTTTTAAAATATTTTAAAAATTATTTTTAGAGAGAGGGGAAGGGAAAGAGAAAGAGGGAGAGAAACATCAATGTGTGGTTGCCTCTCACGTGCCCCCTACTGGGGACCTGGCCTGCAACCCAGGCATGCACACTGACTGGGAATTGAACCAGAGACTCTTTGGTTCGCAGGCTGGTGCTCAATCCACTGAACCACCCCATCCAGGGCCAAAAATCTGTCTTTTAAATGGCTCTGTACTGTTGCATTATATAGAAATTATAGTTTATTCAGTCTTCTACTGAGAGATTTGTCCTTTTTCAATTTTTATTTATTTTTTTCTTTAGTGTAATGCCCATTTCTTTCTTTTTAAAGGGATCGATAATATTGCTATGATAAATATCCTTGAATAATTCTCCAGATACTTATTTGAGTATTTTTATAAGAGACAATTGTAGAATAGCTGGGCAATAAAATTTTTAATAGAGCTGCCATATTCTCTACGAAGACAATATTTATTCTAATAGTATATGAAAGTTCCTATTTTCCTATTCTTTTACCAGCCTTAAATAAAATTTTTTTTAAATATCTTTTTAGGAAGTATCTTCCTTAATGACATCAAGAGAAAAAGACAAACCAGGCCACAAACAGGAGGAGGCTGTGAAATTACCATGTGCACAGACAGAAAAGAATCTCCCTTCAAGTTCTTGTGAAGCTGAAGAGGAGTCTCAGTCTACACAAGCCCAGGAAAAGGAGTTACTTGTTTCTATGGGGTAAACAGTGATAGTCTCTTGAAAATCTAAAATGAGACAGAGTTCTTTCAAATACTTCTTAATTTTTATGGAGATGTGTTAATGTATTTTAAAAATGGATATAAAGAATACTGTACTTCATTTATTCTTATTCATATGGCAGACTGCTTGTCTGCTTATATTCATTGTTCACTGCTTAAAATTGTATACAAAGCACTGCATTTAAAAATATATGCATATAAGGTATGTATTATTTCTTTTAAAAAATTGTGGTAAAAAATATAACATAATATATACTTTTTAACCTAATTTTTAGATGTACAGTCCAGTGGCATTAAGTACATTCATGTTTGGCATCCATCATCACCACCCATCTCCAGAACTTTATTTTCCCAAACTAAAAATCTGTACCCATTAAACAATAACTCCCTATCCCCCTCTTCCTCCAGTTCTTGGCAACTATGATTGTACTTTCTTTGTATGAATTTGAATATTGTATGTCCCTCATAAAACTTCATTACCTTTTAAGAATTGGAATAACTATGTTCTTTTATAAAATAAAGTATATTTATACCTTATTTTAGTCAGAAAGTAATACAGTTTTCTTTTAATGCTATAAAATGTTTTTATAGAGAGGATATTTTTATTAGAGAATACTCAAATTTTGTGTATTTTCAGTAGTTTTCATCTTTTTACAGTCAAGGCCCTCTATTTTTCCCTGTCCCTTTTTCTAGGACTGATAACACAAACACTTTTCAACAAGAAATGAAGGAAAGTGCTGTCCAAACTGCTCGGCTAGTAAGGGGGCAACTTCAGAGACCCACACCAAACATAAGGGCTGGGCAGAGGCAAGTGGCAGAAAAAGGTGAAGCCAAAGGCATAGTTGAAGAGGAAAGAACAATAGTACCGAGGGATGAAACTAAAAAGAAATTCCTGACTCTGGTGAGTTATTGTTATATACTTAAGTAGAACCTTTTAATGCATCTTAAATTATCAAATGATAGCTCAGACATGTTTTAGGTTATCTGACACTCTACTCAGTGAATACATAATGTATCTAGTTTTGTTTCAGATTTACCATTCTGAATTTTTTAAAAAGTGAATATAGATTTTTTCCTCACTAAGGTACCTATTCATTGTGATAACCGCTGAAAATCTTTTGACATGTCTTACCAGATATATCTCTATGTGTGCATATGTAAATTTAAATACTGAAATCATTGTATACATGTTATTTTGTGACTTACTGTTTTTGTTTAATATATTGATATTAACTGACTTTCTTTGTCAAGAATACAGAGATATATAATTTTTAACTGCTGCATAACATTCTGTTCTTTTGAATGATAGTTTATCCATTTCTTACTGATGGATCTTTTGATATTAGAAACAGATCTAAGTAGTTCAATGCCCCTTTTAACAGTTCTGGTTTTTCTGTCCTTTTCTCTGTTTATTAAGGGAAAATCTAGATTTAAAGTGATTGTGATCCCTGTTTGAACTTCTTTTTTAAAAAAAGAAGTTAAACTTTCTCTTTTTTTATGTCACAGTAGATGGTTGTTACAGTTTTTAAAGCATCATCTAAACATTACTGTGGTAAATGGCAGTTTTGTTTTCGGCAGCAAAATATGAACATACCCAGTTTGAGTCTTCTTCATTTCAAAAAACTAAGTGCCTTTCTTGATGGTTGAAATACTTTAGCAGGTATATTCTGTTGCTTAAAAAAACAACAACCAAGTATGGATTTGTCATTTCAGCCAAATTCTCAAATTGAAACTGAAATTGAAGTTGTATCCTCCAAAGTTTCTGAAGGAAGAATGTGTGAAAATCAGAGTCATGTGGCTCTTGAAGAAAATCATGTTAACAGAATTAATGCTTTAAATAAAAAGATCAGGTGAGTGAGTGTGCTTTTAAGTCAGGGAAACATCAGACTTTCCAAAGATAAAGGTTGGATTTTTACATAATTGGTTTTATATAACTTTACACCTTGAAAATTTTATGAAAGGATAAAGTAATAATTATGAAACTAGAATATTTTAAATCTGCTCCTTCTAATACTATAAGAAATGTATAACAGATGTTCTTTTAATTTGTAAATTCTCTAAAAAGTTTGTCAAGAATGCTAATTTTTTTAATTTAAAACTAAACTTAATAGTAGACAGGTTTTTAAGTTCTTGTATCTTTAGAAATTTATAGTCTCTTGACTAAAACTCTTAAACAGAAAGTGTTATAGAGTACTTACTATATGCTATACTTGGAGCTGTGTCCCAAACCAAATGGTAAGAATGGTATCTTTTAAAATGGGGGATGCCAGAAGGGTGAAGATACCATGAGCATTACCACTTTTATTTATTTATTACAATCTGCTTTATTGTTACTGATATTAAAGCAGGATGTGTAAGGTTCTTTTTTATGACATAAGGAAAATAAAACACCTTTCTTTTTTCTTTTTCAATTACAGTTGTCCCAGTTTTTCCCCTGTTGCTTTCCCCTGCCCTACCCTCTCCTCTGCCTGCTCCCTCAGTTAGTCCCCTTCTGTTGTCCATTACCATGGGCCCTTTATATGCGTTCCTTGACTAGGCCCTTCCTCTTCTTTCCCTTGTTACCCCTCTCCTCCCTCCCCTCTGGTCACTGTCAGTTTGTTCTTTATTTCCATTGTCTCTGGTTCTGTTTTGCGCATTTGTTTGTTCTGTTCATTAGGTTCCACTTACAGGTGAGATCATATGGTATTTGTCTTTTGCTGCCTGGCTTGTTTCACTTCACATAATATTCTCCAGTTCCCTCCATGCTGTCGTGAAGAGTAGGAGCTCCTTCTTTCTTTCCGCTGTGCAGTATTCCATTGTGTAAATGTACCACAGCTTTTTGATCCACTCATTTACTGATGGGCACTTAGGCTGTTTCCAGCACTTGGCTATTGTAAATTGTGCTGCTATGAACATAGGGGTGCATAGATTTTTTTGAATTGGTGTTTCAGGATTCTTAGGGTATAATCCCAGCAATGGGACAGCTGGATCAAAAGGCATTCCCATTGTTAGTTTTTTGAGGATATTCCATACTGTTTTCTACAGTGCTGCACCAGTCTACATTCCCACCAACAGTGCGCCAGGGTTCCTTTTTCTCCACATCTTTGCCAGCACTTGTTGTTGATTTGTTTTTGATGACCATTCTGACCAGTGTGAAGTGCTATCTCATTGTGGTTTTAGTTTGCATCTCTGCTGGCTAGTGACGTTGAGCATCCTTTCATATGTCTGTGTGCCCTCTAAAATACATTTCTTATCCTGGATATAGTCCATGATACATCTAATTGACTGCACTATCTTTGTATCTAGGATATGTTTCAGTGAAGTATTTATTAATGTTGCTCCAGGATATCTTTAGCATAGATAATTTACTTTGAACAATACAGCTTCCTTTAATTATGTAGAATTAACTTGTTTTTTGAGGGCCATTTGCAGAAGAGATGTTATTGTATCCTTTTTTCATTCACCCTCTGTGAAGCCAAAGAAATAGAATTTGGGCATTTGGGTTAAGTCATCTAACCACATGAGTAGTGCTATTGATTTTGGATGATTTTAAACAGTTTGTTTCATTTGGGCAGATTTCTTTCCTCTCTCTCTTTTTTAAATCCTCACTTGAGGATATATTTATTGATTTTTGTAAATATTTTATTTACTTTTAGAGAGAGGGGAAGGGAAGGAGAAAGAGTGGGAGAGAAACATCAATGTGTGGTTGCCTCTCATGTGTCCCCTACTGAGGACATGGCCCACAACCCAGGCATGTGCCCCGACTGGGAACCGAACCGGCAACCCTTTGCTTTACAGACCCGTGCTCAATCCACTGAGCTACACCAGCCAGGGCATATTTATTGATTTTAGAGAGAGAGGAAGGGAGGGAAGGAAGGAGGGGTGTATTAAAATCAATAAATATATCCTCAGGTAAGGATATATTTATTGATTTTAATGAGAAAGGAAGGGAGGGAGCGTGGAGAGAGAGAGAGAGAGACGGACATCGATGTGAGAGAGAAACATTGATTGGTTGCCTTCTGTATGCATTGCCACCCCCCACAACCAGAGATTGAACCTCCAAACTAGGTATGTGCCCTCACTAGGGACTGAACCCACAATTTTTTGGTGTATAGGATAATGTTCTAACAAACTGAGCCACTTAGCCAGGGCTAGGCATATTTCTTATATGAAACTTTTATTGTTTTTTCTTTTTAATCATTTTTTATTGATGTTCAAATACAGTTGTCTCCATTTTCTCACCATCACTTTGCCCTGCCCCACTCACCCTCACCTCCCACCTTCTCTGGCTCTGTCCATGGGTCATTTATACATGTTCCTGGATGACCCTTCCCTTTTTTCCCTGTTATTTCCGTCCTCCTTCCCTCTGGTCACTGTCAGTTCTTCATTTCAATGTCTCTGGTTCTATTTTGCTTACTTGTTTGTTTTGTTAATTAGGTTCCACTTATAGGTGAAATCTTTTTATTGTTTTAGTATGAATTTCTTTCCATTTATTTCCCTAAATGTGGATGTGAAGGTGTGTTGAAAGGCCTTTTTATATTATTTCTATTTTAAAACTAGAGGCCAGTTTTTTCTTTACATTAATTTCAAGGTGCCTTGCTACTTTTTCATTTCTTTAGACTGGATGTTTAAATAAAATGGTTGGTGCTTAGGAATATTTTCACTAAAATATGTTATAGGTAACATTTATATTACAAGTGCTATATTGGATTAGATTGATGATTGATCCCACTGGGTAATTCATCTAAAAATGATTCCAGGGAACACTTTCTGGAATGTAAATTCCCAAACATTAAAGATGAACCTGTTTCATTCTCCAGCTTTTCATAATTTACTGTGTGTGGATTTCTCGTCCATGTGTAATTTAATCCCTTTTTGGTCTTACAGAATTACATAATTTTGCTGCTGAAAAGAATCATTTAACAAACATTTTAGTGTTTTATGTGCCAGGCATTCTAGGTGCTGAAAATATAAGACAGTATAGGAATAGACAAAATCCTGTCCTTGTGGTGGTTACATTCTAATTTGGGGAACAGATTATAAGCAAATAATTTGACTAAATCAGTAATAAGTAAGTAGAGGAGAGTAGAGCAGGAGGAGGAGTTGGGAACATCATGATTGGGATTTGATTTTTAGGGGGGTAGAGAGAGAAATATCAATTTCTTGTTCCATTTAATTTATGTATTCATCTGACTTCCCATCAGATTGTCAGCTGATTTCTCAAAAGAAACCTTACAGGCAAGAAGGGGCTGGAAACAAGTATTCCAAGTCATGAAAGGCAAGGACCTACATCCAAGATTGCTCTCTCTAGCAAAGCTTTCATTTAGAATGGAAGGGCAGATAAAGTGCTTCTCAGATAAGGTCAAGTTAAAGGACTTCATCATCATCAAGCCCTTATTATATGAAATGTTAAAGGGATTTATCTAAGAAAAAGAAGATAAAAAATATGAACAGTAAAACGACAGCAAACTCACAATTATTAACAACCACACCTAAAACAAAAACTAAGCAAACAACTAGAACAGAACAGAACCACAGAAATGGAGATGACAAGGAGGGTTAGCAACAGTGGAGTGAGAGGAGGAGAGAGCGGAAAAGGTACAGAGAATAAGTAGCATAGATGGTAGGCAGAAAATAGACAGGGGGAGGGCAAGAGTAGTGTGGGAAATGTAGAAGCTAAAGAACTTATGAGTATGACCCATGGACATGAACTAAAGGAGGGTAATGTGGGTGGGAGGGGGTGTGCAGGGTGGAGGGGAGTGAAGGGGAGAAAATGAGACAACTGTAATAGCATGATATATTTTAAAAAACGGACAAAACTTTCATGTTCTTCCTTTCTTAGCAGCATAACCAACTTATGTACAGTCCTTAGAACATAGATTGATTTGAGTCAAAAACTTTGACAGCTGTTACACTAAGGAAGAATTTTGATTTTTGTTTTTCATCATGATTTATGCTTCATTCTAGACATGAACATAAAACGTATGTTTGTAGTCCAGCACAATTGATAAGAAGGCAGTTCCAAAAGCCTAAGCCAAATTTGGGAAGAGCACATGGTAAGAAAGAGGAACCGGGTATAGAAAAAGAGAGAGCAGATCGGAGTGAGGCGAGGAAACCAGAAGATAATTCGCTGCAGCAGGGAGATTCTGACACCAATCCCCTTCAGAAAGTAAGTTTGAAAAGCTATAATTTTTATTCATGGGCTATATTTTGTCAGGATCATGAAACAGAGCAGTTAAAATATATATAGTTTTGCCTTTTGTATTGTTACTATTTTCATGAAAATTCAGTGACATGCCCAGTATTACAAAAAATGTAGAAGTCCAGTTGTGGGTGTGTGTAAGCGAGCAAGCTTGGATCTGCAGACTGAACTACCAAATTAAGTTACTAAAGAGATTATTTTTGTGGTAATATTAGCTATTTCTTCTTAAATTTAAGGAAGAAGCTGAGCTTCTGACATCTCTGGAGGTTTCAGCAAGAAAGGATTGTGTAGGTTCCAAAGAGGCTGGTTTGGCCAAGAAAGATGCTCATTCACAAGTTGGACCATCAGGAGGTGTTGGACAGAAAACTGTAGGGGATAATTCTGTCTCTTTGATTATTAAAGAGCAGTGTCTCAGTAAACTAACAAGGTAAAATTTTATGTAACAAATACTTTCAGAAGAGGAAATGAAAAGTTACTCTTTATGAATGTCTTACCTTAATTTATTGATAGAGTGAAAGATAGCTTGTTAACGGAGTATAGATTTTTTACTGACAGTTCTATTTCTTTCCCTATTTTGATTATTATTTACTAAAATTTATGTTTTTCTGACCTTTTTAGGAAGATTTTATTCTTCTGACATTTAAAATCTCTGGGTATTAAGTATGTTAGACATGGGCAGAAGCCTCACCAAAGAGTAGTATATCATATATAAATAATTAGGGTACTAATTCAGGTGGGGTCACAAATACAAGTGAAGGGCCATAATTTTGAAGAAAAGTAGAAAGGAACCTGAGGTCTTAAAAACAACATTGTTCTGATTGATTTTCTGCCTCTTTTTCCTTTTATCCTATTCTGTTTACCCACTAGGATAAACCTCATATTTTATATTTATTGGCCCATTGATCTTTATTCCTTTTTTATTTTTATTTTTTAATTTATATTTTATTGATTATGCCATTACAGTTGTCTCATTTCCCCCCTTCATTCCCCTCCACCCTGCATACCCCCTCCCACCCACACTCCCCCTCTTTACTTCATGTCCATGTATCATAAATTCTTTAGCTTCTACATTTCCCACACTACTCTTGCCCTCTCCCTGTCTGTTTTCTCCCCACCATCTATGCTACTTATTCTCTGTACCTTCTCCCCACCCTCTCCTCCCACTCCCCTGTTGCTAACCTTCCATGTGACCTCCATTTCTGTGGCTCTGCTCCTGTTTTAGGTGACTGCTTAGTCTGCTTTTGTTTTAGATGTGGATGTTAATAACTGCGAATTTGCTGTCCTTTTACTGTTCATATTTTTTATCTTCTTTTTCTTAGATAAGTCCCTTTAACATTTCATATAGTAAGGGCTTGCTGATGATGAACTCCTTGAACTTGATCTTATCTGAGAAGTACTTTATCTGCCCTTCCATTCTGAATGAAAGCTTTGCTGGATAGAGCAATCTTGGATGTAGGTCCTTGCCTTTCATGACTTGGAATACTTCTTTCTAGCCCCTTCTTGCCTGTAAGGTTTCTTTTGAGAAATCAGCTGACAGTCTGATGGGAACTCCTTTGTAGGTAACTGTCCCCTTATCCCTTGCTGCTTCTAGAATTCTCTCCTTTTAATTTTGGCGAATGTAACTATGATGTGCCTTGGTGTGTTCCTCCTTGGGTCCACCTTCTTTGGGACTCTCTGAGCTTCCTGGACTTCCTGGAAGTCTATTTTCTTTGCCAGATTGGGGAAGTTCTTCTTTACTGTTTGTTCAAATAAGTTTTCCACTTGTTGCTCTTCCTCTTCTCCTTCTGGTACCCCTATAATTTGGATGTTGGAACGTTTAAAGATGTCCTGGAGGTTCCTAAGCCTCTCCTCAATTTTTTGAATTCTTGTTTCTTCATTCTTTTCTGCTTGGTGGTTTGTTTCTTCCTTCTGGTCCACTCCATTGATTTGAGTCCCAGTTTTGTTCCCATCACTACTGGTTCCCTGTGCATTTTCCATCATTTCACTTATGAACGCCTTCATTTTTTCATCTAATTTGCAACCAAAATCAACCAATTCTGTGAGCATCCTGATTAGCAGTGCTTTGAACTGGGCATCTGATAGGTTGGCTATCTCTTGCTTGCTTAAAAGTATTGGCTCTGGGGCTCTGAGCTTTTCTTCTGTTTGAGTCATTTTTGGTCAGATGACACCTGTTATATATGAGGGGCAGAGCCTTAGGTGTTCACCAGGGTGGGTCAACCAGTCGCAGGCTTGTGGTGCTGTCAGTGGGGGTGGGGTCAGAGAGGGAACAATGGCCCCTGTTCCACGTTTTCTCGGATTTGTGTCCCTATTGCTGCCTCCCACAGGCAAACTGGGCCCCCCTGGCACTGATTCCCAGGTGGGCGTGCCTGTGCACGCTCCAGGATCCTGTGAGTCTCTCCAATGACCTCTCTTGTGAGGCTGGGAGCCTCTCCTGGCACCTTTTCAATCGGTGTTTTTACCCTTTATTCCCGTTGCTGGGACCCTGGCTGTGCAGTGTGTCTCACTGCCCACTCTTGCCTAGTTTATCTGTGCTCGAATGTGTGTCCACGGTCAGCCAACTGCCCTGCATGCTCTGCGTGCTGTGGTCGTCTCCTCCCTGCATCTGGGGTCTGCAAGCTCCATACCACCTATGCTCCCCGGCGCTCCCCGGTCTGGCAGCCACTGCGTTTTCCTGCCGCGTTCCCTCTCCACCTGCTGCCGACTCTACCCCTCTTACCGGTCTGGTTGATTGGTTGTTGGACTTCCATAGTTCAATTTTCTGTGTTCTGGTTGTGTTATTGTTTGTAAATATTTGTTGTCCTTAATCTTGGTTGTGAGAGGAGGTACAGTGTTTCCAGCTATGCCTTGATCTTGGCCAGAAATCTGATCTTCTTTTTCTGGAATTTTTAATTTAATATTTTTGAACCGTGGTTGACCACTGGTAACTGAAAGCATGGAAAGTAAAACTGTGCGTGAGGGGGGACTGCGGGGTTCTAGATACAAGTCCCTTATCAGATACATGATTTGCAAATATTTTCTCCCATTCTGCAGGTTATCTTCATTTTCTTCATGATTCCTTTTAAAACACAAAGTTTTTTATTTTGATGAAGTCCAGTGTATCTATTTTTTCTTTTGTTGCTCATGTATCCAAGAATCTTTTGCCAAAGCCAAGGTCCTGATGACTTACTCCTATGTTTTTTTAGAGATTTTATTTATTTATTTTTAGAGAGAGGGGAAGGGAGAGGAAAAGAGAGGGAGAGAAACATCGATGTGAGAAACATTGATTGGTTGCCTCTTGTGTGCCCCCTGACTGGGGACTGAACTTGCAACCCAGCCATGTGCCCTGAACAGGAATTGAACTGGCAACCTTTTGCTTTGTGGGGTGTCACCCAACTGAGCCACACCTATCAGGGCTGATTTACTCCTACTTTTCTTCTGAAAGGTTTACAGTTTTAAGTATAGTTTTACATTTTGGTCTTTAATCCATTTTGAGTAAATTTTTATATGTTGTAAGGTTAGAGTCCTACTTCAGTCTTTTGCATATAACTATCTAGTTGCCTGTTGCACCTTTTATTCTTTCTCCATTGAATGGTCATGCATTTTTGTCTAAAATCAATTGGATGGCCCTGGCTTGTGTGGCTCAGTGGATTGAGTGCTGGCCTGCAAACCAAAGTATTGGTGTTTCAATTCCCAGTCAGGGCACACGCCTGGGTTGTGGGCCGGGTCCCCAGTAGGGGGCACACGAGACACAACCACACAATTATGTTTCTCTCCCTCTCTTCCTCCCTGCCTAAACCTCCCTTGAATTATAAATATATATAATCTGTTTTTAAAAAAGTAAAATCAATTGGTTGTAGATGTATAGATTTATTTCTCGACGCAGTTCTGTTCCATTGATGTATGTGTCTGGCTTTGTGCAGGTGATACTCTATCGATTACTGTTACTTTGTAGGAAGTTTTGGAATTGGGACATGTAAGGATTATTTTATTCTTTTTTCAAGATTGTTTTGGTTATTGTCGGTCCCTTGCTATTCCGTAGGAATTTTAAAATTAACTTGTCATTTTCCACAAAGACGTCAGCTCGGATTCTGGTTGGGACTGCACTGAACCTGTGGATAGTTTTTCTTAGTGGGGGAGGGCACTGCCATCTTCCCAGTGTCGAGTCTTTTAATCCAGGGACATGGGATATGTTCCCATTTATTATGGTCTTTGTTTTTTTAAAACGTTTTGTAGTTTATAGAATATAAGCTTTGTACTTCCTTTGTTACATCTGTTTTCAAGTATATTTTTTACTTTTGATGCTGTTGTAAGTGAAACTTTTCCTAATTTCATTGTTGGGTTTATTGCAAATGTATAGAAATATAGTTGATTTTTGTATATTGGTCTTGTATCCTGCAAATTTGCCATCTATGTTATTATCTCTAATAGTTTTTAGTGGATTCCTGAGGATTTTCTACATACAAGATCATGGCATGTGTGAATAGAGATAGTTTTACTTCTGCCTTTCTGCATTAGCTTTCCAGGGCTGCTATAACAAAAGTACTGTGAACTGGGCAGCTTAACAGAAAGTTCTGTCAGTTTTGGAGGGCAGAATTCTGACATCAAGCTGCTGTCAGTGATGGCTCCTTCTGGAGACTCTGAGAGAGAAACCATCCCAGGCCTTTGTCTTACCTTCTGGCAGTCCTTGTCATTGCTTGGCTTGTGGCAGCACAGTTCCAGCCTTTGCCTCCAGTGCTGTGGCTTTCTGTCTGTATGCGTGTCTGTGTTTCTTCTCCTCTTGTGAAGACACTGGTCACATTGGATTAGGGCCAATCCTAACCCTGTATAACCTCATTTTAACTTGATTACATCTGCAAAAACCCTATTTCCTAATAAGATCATGTTCACGGTAATGAGGGTTAGGGCTTAACAGATCTTTCTGGGGGACACAGTTCAATTTACATTACTTTGCCATTTCGATGTCGTTTATTTCTTTTGCTTGCCTAATTGCTCTGGCTAGAATCTCCAGTACAATGCTGACTACAAGTGGCAAGAGTGGACATTCTTGTCTCATTCCTGGTCTTAGGGGAGGGCATTTAGTCTTTCACCATTCAGGTGATGTTAGCTATGGTTTTTTTCGTAGATCCCCTTTAACAAATTGAAGAAGTTCCATTGTATTTCTAGCTTGTGTAAATATTTTATCATGAAAGGGCGTTCGGGTTTATGCTGTACTTTTTCTGCATCTATTGAGATGACTATGTGACTTATGCTTTTTATTGTATTGATATGATGTATTGATTAAATTTTGGATGTTAGACCACAAGTTGCTTTTCTGGTATAAATCCTACTTGGTCATGATGTGTAATTTTTATATGTTGCTGGATTCAGTTTGCTAGTAATCTGTTGAGGATTTTTGTGTTCATATTCATAGTAGATACTGGTCTATTTCTGTTATGAATCTGACACCTGATGACTGTGTCAGAAGCTGAAGCCCTGCTCCTCTTAGGAGGAAAGCTCTCTAGCTGGCACCTGCGGGGAGAAGGGGCCTGTTTTCTTGGCTGCAGCATTTTGAGGTAGACTTACTGCCTTGCTGAACTAGGAGGAATGAGGAAGAGAACAGTCTTTGTTCAAATACCACAGACTTTTGCCTTCATTATCAAATTTTCATCAGTTTTCTTGAATGGATGTTTTCTTATCCTGTGCCCTCAGGACTATTTCCAAAGGCTTTAATGGTTGTTTTTAAATGAACTTCACCAGTGTCAGTGGGGAGAGGAGCAGCAGAGCTCCTCATGCGGTCATGCTGGACATCAGACATGTAACTTCTTGATTTGCTAAAAACCATTTTAAGTTTTAGGCCACCTAGTAGTGTAAAAAATTGCATTATTCTTCAGAACTTGGTTTCCATTGAGTCAAAACAAATGGCAGCTGTGACTAAAGTTGAAGGATTATGAAAGTGAAGAAATAAAGTAAGAATGGTAGATGTACACTGCACTATGAGTTAAAATTTGCATATAACATAAGTCTAAGGTAAAATAAGGAGCAAGAGACAAAAGTACGTGGCTTTTAAATGATTTCTGTTTTTGTTCATGAAAGTTTATGAATAATTATAATTAAGGGGGAAAATCAGTTTTCATTCCATTGTAATCAAAAGCAGAGAAAGATCTGAACAACATAGTGCTTTTTGAGATACAGAACATGTATTTGGGAAAATGCATAAGATATTACTCTTCCTCTTTTAGGAAATGACCACAGGTGAACATACCCAAGATGAAACAGGTAATTGTTAATAGGAAACTGTTAAAAACTACTTGGTTAACACTAGCACGGTGATTCAGTAGTAGTGGCAGTTCGAAAATGAGTCATTTTGCTGGAGAGTTGAAGAAAAAGATTCAGTTTTCGAATGTGTTGTCTCTAGAAGAAACGTAGATTTTTGGAATGTTACTTTAGAAAATGAGTTAGACGTTTAATAAAGAAGTATTTATTTCCTCTGACCCTCATAGATTCATTTTCTGAAGATATTAAGTTACTTAATGGGTGGGAGGCATTTTCAGTGGGTTGAAGGCACCAGGTGATTTCTTTATTTGCAGTATGTAAGCTGAATAAAACATTACCCTAGTAAAGGATTAGTGGTACAGAGGATATTGAAACTTGTTACCGAAGGATAAACACCTGCATTTAAAAACTTCTAAGTAAACAAACTTAAATTTCCAGATTCATTCTTCTGTTTTAATGTTGGTATATTTTCTCACAAGATACCAACAACGATGGAAGCGCTGAAGCTGCCATAACTTTACTTACAATGGGCGATCTAGTGTTGCAGTCAGAGATCAGTACAGAGCAGAGTGATGGTAAGAATGAAAGATAAGTCCTCAAAACCAGAAACTTTAAAATCCAATTTTAAAGAAACTTATACCCACATTTGAGTAATAAGTGAATACCTACCTGCCTTTTACATTTGAAGTTGGCACCACTTTTATTTTCCCCAGAAAAGGTAATATGTATGCATTGACCCGCCTAACTGCCCTTTTGGATATAGTGCCTACTACCATTTCGAGATAGTGCACTTGGTTTATTAAGAACATTTCATATTTATGGAACAGTTACCTTTATCGTCATAAACGTCATTAGTTAACTGAACTCATTGATCACTGATTACACACGTTTCTTTAGCAAAGGAGCTGCCTCTTTGGATAGTTTCACAGTCACATGACAATCAAATACAGTATGAATGGGCTGTAACCATCATTGAGATCATTAAGTTTAAAATGTTCTGTTAGTTTGCACCAAGCCAAAAGATATGTATGTCAGCCTAGATTTTTAATATTTTAGGCTGACCTTATAGAGAAGCAATGGTCTCGAGTATCTAAGTATTTTCTACTGTAGTACATTAAATTACATATAATTATGTTAATTATATTCTTGTTAATTATTTTGACTGGTGATGAGTAGCCTGCCATTTATTTAGGTGTAAAGCTTTTGGTTTTTATTTAAAAAAAACTTTTTAAATCCTCAACCGAGGATATATTTATTGATTTTAGAGAGAGGAAATGGGCGGTGGCGGGGAGAGAGAGAGAGAAAGAAAGAAACATCAGTGTGAAAGAGGAACGTTGTTTGGTGTCCTCTTGTCCATGCCCTGACTGGGATCAAACCCATAGCCTGGGTCATGTGCCCTGACTGCAGGCCGAACCCACAAGCACCTTGTGGTGTACGGGACGACGCTGTAACTAGCAGAGCCACTTGGCCCGGGCAGATATTAGACTTTCAGGCCTGTAACTATATGTTTATCAGGAATCTCTGTTTTGTGTTCCCTGTAGGGCTTCTTTCTTAATGGCGGAGTATTGCATTGGAGCATGTCACAGATCTCTAGAACATGAACATAGAATATAGGTTTTAAAGTATTGTAAACAAAGGCGAGCCTATCTTAAAATTGAAATTCATTAGAGGTTATGTAGTTACTGAAACTAACAAAAAGATTCATTTTTACTTATACTCACACAAAAATTTTGGTCTATAAGAATTATTTAACTTAGGTCATAACTCTGGCAAAAAGAACAAACTTTAAAAATACAGAATTTTGCAGTTGCTGAATGTTGAAGAATTTATTTTATTTCAACATCTATTTGCATTCTCTCTCTCTTTTTTTGCAATAGGAATATGTGTACTTCCTGGTGTTCACGCAAAGGATAAAAGCCCTATTCCTTTTAGCCCTGATCATGTCAGTCATGAAATTGTTCATGAATGTCAGGAGCTTTCTTTACCTGTCAGTAGTGTACCTCATTCACCATTAGAAGGAAACAAGATTGTATTGGAGGAACAAAGTACTAAAGAAGAAACTGGTTTAATGGAGACAGTAAAGGAAAATGCTGTATCAACCAGGTTTACTTTGTTTTATTAAAATTATCATTCCCTTTGAGTTTTACTAAAAAAATGTAGTATTCAGTTAATAAGTGTATTTAAGCCAACCATCAATTTGATTCATGGCTTTCAATAATACTTGTATAAATGTAAAGTAGGCAATGCTAATTTCTCACCCTTTAAAGTGCTGATTGATTTTTGATTTTAGTTTAATGTTTTGCATATTAAAATTACTACAATATGTGTGTCTTTGAAGCTTTAATGAAATAGTTTTATATAATAGTCTCTGTTTTATAAACATGGTCCAAATTATCTTCCCTTCTCTCAAGCATTTAGTAAAGTTAGCACCATGTAATTTTAACATTAAGAAATGAAACATAGAGACCCTGTGGCTCCTTATAAGGTGGCACATAACTGTTTTCGTACTAGTCAGAATGCGTCACTGCGAGAGAGAGTTCTTACTCGGTTGACAAATCCCTCTTTCTCTTCCTTTTCTAGGAATACAACTTCTAAAGTGACCAATAATTTGAGAATGAGAAGTAGATTTGCCAAGCCTAAGCCCAATCTTAAAAAGGTTTTAGGGACCAAAAGATTCGGTGCTCATCAGGAAGTTCCCAGTTTGTTTGTAACTAAAGGAAAAGAAGTAGAAATTCAAAGAGGTAAATTTTATCATTTCCTTTCAACTTACAAATTACTTTGACACAAGAAATTGCATTAACATTTCAAATGGAATATTCAATTGTTAAACTTATTTTAACTTACAGTTAACTTCATACGTGCAAAAAGTAGAATGAGCTATAAAATAAATACCCATAAATCCACCAGTTGGTTTCAGTAATTATTACCATTTTGCTGTATTTATTTGATCAGACTTTCTTTTCATATATGTATTTTTCTGTGTGTGTATACATGAATACTCAAGCACACATTTCTTAGAAAGGTATGCATGAATGTGGCAGAGGACCGTGCCCAAAAGGTATACAATTTTAGAAACTCCCTCCTCCTCTGGTTCCCAGCCCTCTAATCTCATGTCTAGTGGTAAACTGCTCTTGGCAGTTATTATTCTAGACTTCTATAAATGTTTTATGAACATAAGCATTTAGTGAGGGGGGGCATATGTATGTACATCCATACATCCATGTGTATATTTCTTTCAGAAAGAATAAAAATGTATGCTAACTGTACACTATTTAGCAGTTTTAAAATAACAGTTTTATTGAGATGATTCATGTACCATATAATTCACCCATTTAAAATATACAAGTTAGTGGTGTTTGCTATGTCTACCAAAATTGTATTAAACTTTGTGTGCTATGTGTAGAAGATCTTGGTAGTTAGCATCTTTTCTCTGTTTTGGGATTCCTGATTTTTGGGATTTCTCTTTCAACTAGCAACGCCTATGGTTCAGTTAGTTAATTCAGTTAGCTCTCTCATTATGCAGGCTCAGATTACCTTTTCTGTATTATAGCAGTCACTTTTTTCTCCTTTGTGACATTATTCTTTATAGAACAGCTCCCCCAGTCCCACCCCAGTACTTTTCCCAAGGTGGAACTAGCCAGACCTCATGTATATCCACCTCTAAACCTCTTTTGTTTGTGGGTTTAATTATACTGCTATTATCATAAAGTGGAGATACAGTTATTGTGCTAACCAGGAGTGAAATATATGCAGTGAAGGATTCATTAATCATCTTTTTTACTGTTCAAAAATCTCATTGGCCGGGACTATCCTTCTACGTCTACCCTGTGAATAAACTTGCTTTTTGGATTAAGAAATGTTTGGAAGAGTCACTATATAGTGATCTGTCTTTGAAGGGTGAATATGTTTCTGATACAGAGATTTTAGCTGTACTGTTTTGGACTATATCTTAAATGTTTTTTATTTAAGAAATGGAGAAAAATGTTTCTAAAGCAACAGGATTAGAAGATAAAAACCTTGAATCATTTGCAACAGAAGAGAGTAAGGAGCAGAGCCTGTTGGCGCATGTACATGGTATTGAAGAGACCAGTATTTTGCAGGAAGCAAGCATAGCTGAAAGGTAAAAGGGGAAAGATTATGGGATTTGGTTTCTAGTCTGTTTCAACTATAACCATAGCTGTTACTGTAAGAATTTGATTTAAAAAGAAAAAAAATGGGGTTCTGTTGCATTAAATGTAACATTACAGTTTAAAAAACGTTAAATTAGGTGAATTTGACATACCTAGCTGTAAACATTATTCCGTGGTTGTCTGCTTGATTTCAAATACATACTGAAACTCTAATGTATACCAATTTCTCTTTTAGAAAGGAAGATCAAGGACAGGGATCTCGGGAAGTTCAGATGCCATTTGCTCCAGTTGTTCCCTCTGAGACAAGCTCCCACACACTCGGTTTGGGTAGGGGTCTTGGTGAGAGTTCTGTTGGAGAGCCCCTGAGAAAGGACTCAGATGGAGACCGTGTGCTTACACTTTGTGTGCCAGAGGTAAAAGAACGAAAAATGTAACAAGTGGTGCTAGGTATTTGTTCCTCATTTAAATCTAATTAAGCTGTGATATAAACACAATAAACTTCACCCTCTTTGGTGTGCAATTCTACAAGTGTTGACAGCCATGCACAGTCATATGACTAATACACGAACAGTTTCATCACCCCCCCCAAATTCTCCAGTGCCCTTTTTTAGTCACCCCCCCCCTTGCCACCCACAGCCCCTGGCAACCACTGATATGTTTTGCCTTCACAAGAATGTTCTGTGATAAAATTTTTAATGTGTTTTACTCTCTGGAGCATAGAGATAAACTGTCCAATACCTAGCTTTGTTATAAAAGTATTGGCTTTTTAAAAAATTGGCTAGGTATTGGCTTATAGAGCTAGGTATTGGCTAGTTTACTTCTTAGCCCCTGGATCTGAGAAGTTACAGAACAAGCAGAGCAAGCATTTCTTGAGATGTTATTACTATGTGTCCAACATGGTGTGAGATACAGGGGTACAAAGTTGCGGGAAACCAATCAATTAGCCAATAGACTCAGTCTAATAGGTGCTATGAAAGAGAGTCTCACAAGACTGTGGGAGTGAGTGGTCCTCAGTGAAGTCCAGTGAAAGTCTCTGGGAGAAGTAGGGCCCAGGCTTTAGCATTTGTATTTCAAGTTCCCCAGGTTATTCTGATGTGCAGCCAGGTCTGAGAGAATTCTTGATGTGGAAGAACAAGTATGAATTTATCACCTAAAGGGAGAGGAACATACATAAAGAACAAATGTGGAACAACATGACATGTTCGGGGACTGCAAGTAGTTGTGAGGAATATGAAGGAGAAAGTGGTCAGAGGTGAAGTCAGCTACCTGGGGGTCAGATCATAAAAGGAATTTTTATGAATTGCTGAGGAGTTTGGACCACATTCACAGTTAGGGGATTTTCCCACTCTCCACCTTTAAAAATTTTTAAATAATTTCAAACTTGGCCAAAAGTTTCAAGAATCTTACCTAGAACTTATAAACCGTTTACTGGGATTCTATTGTTCACTTTTGCCTCATTTGTTCTTTCTCTCTTTTGTCTATCTGTCTTTCTCTCCATCTCTACATTAGACACTTTTAGAAAACTGAACCATTTGAAAGTCAAGTCCTAGACATGAACCTTCATCCACAAACACTCCAGCTTGTGTCTGATAAGAACAAGGACATTCTCATACAGACAAATGGCAATACTGTTGTCACACTCAATGTTAACATACTATCTAATGTTGACTTAATTATGTGTAATATACAGTTCCAGTCAAGGTGTTTACATTACATTTAAGTTATTTCTTCTTACCTTCTATTAATCTAAAGTAGTTTCCTTGCTCTTTACCCTCTTTTGTGAACCCAACACTTTAAAAGAGTCCAGGCTAGTCTACATTCTGGATTTTTTAAATGTTTCCTCATTATTAGATTCAGGTAAACATTTTTTTGGCAAGATTACTACATATAAGATACTGTTTCTTCCTTTTGCATCATGTTAGAAGACACAAAGTATCAATTTGTTCTATTGGTGATGCCAATTGATCACTTGGCTAAAATGGTGCCTGCCAGGTTTCTGCATTTCAGTAGCATCTTTTCTAATTATTAATAATTTGTGAGATGAAACCCAGCAGCCTTGTATCTGGTAGTTTTATTGTACATTGATGATTCTTGCCCAAGTCAGTTGTTGTGGGCTGCAAAAATGAAACCTTTAAGACAGCGCTCCCCAACCTTTTTGTCACCAGGGACTGGTTTTGTGGAAGGCAGTTTTTCCATAGTGTGTGGGGGTGATGGTTTTGGGATGATTCATGTGCATCACATTCAAGCTTACCTCCTGCTGTGTGGCCTGGTTCCTAATAGGCCTGAACTGGTACCGTTCTGCAGCCTGGAGGTTGAGGACTTCTGCTTTAAGATACTAAACAGGAGAGAATTATAATCAAAGTTGCATTTTAGAGGAAACAGTGTTTGCCGTTTGTGAAAAACCCATGGGAGGGAGCCATGCTAGAGGCAAGGAGACCAGTTGGCCTTCATTAGATGTCACCCACTAATAGTACCATGGCTGCTATGAGGAGGGTGCAGAGAGGTTGAGGGGTTTGGAGCTCCCTTCATAGACTAAACATATTGAGCAATTTGGTCAATTCCTTTGTGTGTGTGTTATGTATATATTTATTTAAAGTAATCAAAAGTTTATTGCTACAACTAAAAGTTTCAAAGCACTTGAAAAATTGCACATGGTTAGATAAGTTGATGAATTTTGAAGCAGCTGTTGGCTGTATCAAATTGTTAGGAAAACTTTCTGAAACAGATTTGATCAGCTTTACTCTTTCATTTTAATTTTTATGGCAGTGTATACCAGCTGCTATTCCAGAAGTCCAACAAGAGAATGCAACCAATCCTGAGGATTTAACGGGTATGATAATCTTCTTTAAGAAAGTATCATAAAACTAACAGTATGGTTTTTATGTCTCCTCTTCATATTTGACCTTAAACTAAAAAAAAAAACAACTTGAAGTACTTTGTGTATAACCTTTGTTGCTCAAAATTATAAATCTCCATAGTGACTTGTCTTTATCCTTTATAAAATTACTTTTTTTTAGTGTAATTCAGTTTTTATTCTTGGTGATAAGTTTTGAGACTTTTTACAAAGAAAATAAATTAATGATTTTCTATTCTTTTATGGTTCAGCTTTTCATTACTGACTTTTACATTTTGGTAGTGAATCTAGTTGCTAATGTACATCATGATGGTGAGGATGAACAAGCATTCATTTTAACTCTGGTGGAAATTCCAACCAATACAATAGAAGAATTTACTGACACTGCTACACAGTTAATGCCAAACCCTTTACTGCCAGCGCCCATATTGGTCAAGTCAGTGACTGCAGAAGAAAAGTGTGACATGAGGTAATGAATACGCTGAACTGTTTTTGCTGGGAGGAAAGGTGCTTTATGGTTCAGATAGTATTGATTGGAAACAATGTTATTTGTAATTATCCTAGATACCTTGTTTAGTAATTGTGTGGTAAATTAGAGAAGAAATCATTTATTTTTTTATCTGGTGAAGATGTCATTTAAATAAATAATAAAATCTTTTGTATGAAACTTGTTTGGTATTTTATATATTTTGAAAGCTAAAAAATTTAGCAGTCTGAATCATAAAATGGCATCTATTAAAGGTATGGTTACTTTGTAAACATTTATTTTTATTTTAAATTCTGAAATGAATATACATTCACCAAAAGTTGTAAAAATAGGAGAGAGGTGACATTTCTATATATTTTGATACTCATTTTAATTCTTAAGTTGTGTTTTAACTGTCATAGATTAAGATGCTTAATTGCCTATTAAGTAACACTAGAAATTGAAGCCTTTTATACTAGGAAGAGACATTTTAGATTAAAATTTAACTTTACAGACAAGGAATATATTTTTTATACCTCAGACTAAATTTTATATTATGGAATTTAAGTTCAAGCCTTTAAGTATTAATGGAGCTCAAAATTTAACATTTTTATGGTCATGGTCATGTATACGTTAGTTGCTTTGGGGTGTTTTTTGGCAGTTTTCATTGGAATAGCTAGGTCAGCCTTTAACCTCATTAAGTAACTTCTAATTCACGGATTTAATATGTATGTATTTTCTGTGCAGTATGAGTTTTCCAGTAACTTCAGTTGGTCAGGATGCCATGTGTTTATCTAATTCTGGAAGTGATGATTCTGAAAAGTCTCCTGCTAATTTGGATTTTATATCTAGGAAGAGATTTCATTGTAGACTTGATGAAAGTGATCATGTTCCTCCTGCCAAAAAATGTTCACTCACTTCAAGAGACAGTTGTCAAAAATATACCTCTGAGGTAAGAGAGTCTTTAGGATGGCCATATTACAACAGATCTATTTCTGTTTTTTCCCTTTAGATTCTTTATATAAAGATAGTTCTAATACTTTTTGCCATAAATAATTAGGGAAAACTGGTTTTGTATTTCCACTTTCAAACTGTTCTACATAAAAAGTGATTGACGAAGGGCAGAAAACTGTACTTGAACAACAATTAAAAAAATTGATTGACATTAATCAGGAAATCTATTACCAGCTCTGTATCAGCTAAAAAGAAGGCCAAAAGCATCATCCAGATCTGGATCTTGCTTGTACTACTTAATAGCTGTGGGACATTAAGCAAGATACTTCACCTCTCTGGTTGAGTTTTGCTATTGTATAAAATGATGATAGTAATTACACCACCACTGTTATCATAATGCTTAAATCTTCATGTTGCTATTAGGAATGAAACCAGAACCTCTAAGCCCCTCTATTTGTCTGGCTCATTTCTTCCTCCAGCTTGTCTTGTGCCAATCTCTGCCTCACTCTATAAACATATTAGCCATCTTTTAGTTTCTCAAAAGCATAATACTCTTTCATGTCCCAGGGCACTTCTTTTGAGGTCTCTTTTTCTGAAACATTCCCTTGTAAAATATACAAACTTCTTTAGCTCAATTTACCATTACCTTAGGGAAGTTTAATAATACTGTGCAGATTCAGTCAGCATCCGCTGTGGTGTTGTATGTTTCTTAGCACCCTCTGGTTTTTGTTTTCTGGAACTCATCATAATGTACTCATTATGTAACCACACTACAGAAAAGTTAATTTAGAATCTATATTCTCAAAGGGACAGGGGACGACCAATAATCCTTAGATGATGGCAGACAACAGAGGCAATGCATCTTTGTATACCTGGTAGGTGAGAAATGGTCTCGCAGAATGGTTTCAGTTTCTCTTACTATGAGCATTTTTTTCTTTTCATATTCCTAAGGGCCATTTGTTATTTTCTTTTCTGTGAACTGACTCTGTATATGCCTTATCCATTTTTTAATTGTGTTGTTGATCTTTTTCTTATAGATTTGGAGTATAACTCTGTTCTGTTTGTGATATGAGTTGCAAATATTTTTTTCCACTTGGTTCATTGTCGTTCGACTCTTCTTTATGTGGTTTCTTCAGTGCAGACTTTTTTGGTTAACTTTAATATGAACATTTTCAAACATTTATTTTATTTTTTTTGATTTGAAAATTTTAATGAACTTCTTTATTAAAATATAACATTACAGAGCAGGCAAGAAACCATAGCTTTAGTAGCTCACTAAACTTTCACAAGGTAATTACACTCATGTAATCATCACCCAACTCAAGAAATAAAATACCTCCAGCACTGCAGAGGCTCCCTTATGCCCATCTAATCACTATCCATATCTCTCCTATCCATAATCATTATGTGAACTTATAATACCATTGGTTAGCTTTGCATTCAGGGAAAACTATTTTTAATTTCTGTACATTATTTATTTGGATAAATGAAGAAGGTAGACTAAAACATATCTTCAGAAGTATTTTTTATGCCTCTGTAAAGGGAGCTTGTAATTTAATATCAGTTTCAATTCTTAGAACCTAAGTGGCAGCATCTGGTTATAATATAAACTAACTTCCAAAGGTTGATGTTACTTGAACTCGTGTACAAATAAATAGAAGATGTACTTAAGCTGGATTGCAGAGTATCTTCTTTGAGGAAATGTGCAGATGAAAAGGGGTCTGGACTTTAAAATATTAGCCATCGAAATTGAAAGATGACCTAGATTTTGACTGCTTTCCTTTATGCATTAAATTCAGATTAAAATTTAGCTGCACAAATGATATTTATCATTTTCAAACATTTAAAGAAGTAGACAGGTTAGTATAATGTATCCCTATATACTAGTCACCCAGTTCCATCAATTAGCATTCCATGCAGACATTGTATTGTTTTGTTTGGTTTGGTTTTAAAAATATATTTAATGAAATGGAAAAAAAATCATAGAACATTACTATATGTAAAACTGAGTTTTTGGTTTTTAATATGCCCTTTAAACAATGACAGATGTGCATTGATGAAAAGTATCATGTCTAGGCTAATTTGTTTCTATTTTCTAAACCTTATTTTCACATTTTTACAACAAAATTGCTGATAAAAGTGAAAGTTATAATTTTGAATTCTATAATGCACAAATACTGCCTTCAGATAGACATATGAACATTTTTTGTTTTTTTGTGATCAAATTTATCAGTTTTTGTATGTAATGGCTCCTGGTGTTTATGTTATATGTTGAAAATCTACCTTGAGATTTAATATAAATTCCTCTAGTTAACATTATTGATTTGTTTAGAATTTATTTTGGTGGTAGGAAGAGTGGAACCAACTTAATTTCCCCCAGATGCCTATGTAGTTGTTCCAGCACCATTTATTGAATAATTATTTTTTTTCTCCACTTACTTAAAATTCTAGTTTTATCAGATATTAAATTCCCATTTGTATTTGGGTATATTCTTGAGTTTTTTTTTCTTCTACATCGATTCACTTATTTGTTCTGGGGCCAGTATCACCCTGTGTTTTTTAAAATTTTTTAAAAATTTATTGATTTTAGAGGCGGAGGAGGAAGACAGGGGAGAGAGAGAGAAACATTAATTTGTTGTTTCACTTGTTCATGCATTCATTGGTTGCTTCTTGTATGTGCCCTGACTGGAGATCAAACCCACAAGCTTGACATATTGTGATGATGGTTTAACCAACTTAGCCACCTGGCTAGGGCCAGTATCATACTATTTTAATTATTGTAGCTTTAAGTGCTTAAATATCTAAGAGGGATAGTCTCCCCACCCACTACCTCACTACAGCCCATACAATGATTCTTCTCTTTTCAAGTTTCTCCTAGTTGCTTACTTGTTCTAAAGTTCCATATCAATTTTGGAATTAGCTTGTTCAGAACTTAAAAAAAAATCCTATTGGTACTTGTATTAGAATCATAATTACTTGACAGATTAACATAAAGAAAACTGATGATATAATTGTGATATTGAATGTTCCCATCCAAAAACTTTGTATGTCTCAGTGGTACTTGAAACTCTTCTTCACATAAATCTGGTACATTTTTTACTAGGTTTTCTTAAGAATTTTATTTTATTTTTATTTTTAAAAATTTTTGTTGCTATAATCGTTGAGTTCTTTTCTACCTAGAGAGCTTACTAAATTCCCCTCATTGTAAGCAGTAAGTTTTCTGTTGATTCTCTTGGATTGTTTAAGTAAACAATCATATGCAAATATAACTTTAGTTTTTCTCTTCTACTTTTTATACTTTTAATTCCTTTCTCTTTTCTATTATATTGACTAATATAACTCACAATATCAGAAAATATTTTTGATATTAGACTTCTAAAAAAAATTCCTGATTTTAGTGGGGATACTTAACAGTGTTTAAGAAGTGGGATACTGCTGCCTTTTGGTTTGCCAGAGTTGCATTTTAGGGTTTTAAGAAAATGTCTCTTGCCCTGGCTGGTGTGCCTTAGTGGATTGAGTGCTGGCCTGTGAACCAAAGGGTCACTGGTTTGATTCCCAGTCTGGGACACATGCCTGGGTTGCGGGCCAAGTCCCCAGTAGTGGATATGTGAGAAGCAACCACACATTGATGTTTCTCTCTCTTTCTTTCTCCTGCTCTTCTCTCTCTAAAAATAAGTAAATAATAAAAAAAAATAAAAAAGAAAGAAAATGTCTCTCTATTCACCCTGACCTGTGTGGCTCAGTGGGTTGGGCATTGTAATGAAAACCTTTATGTCACTGGTTCAGTTGCCCAGTCAGGCAAGGCACATGCCTGGGTTGCTGGCCAGGTCCCAGGTTAGGGGCATACGAGAGGCAACTAATCAGTGTTTCTCTCCTTCTCTTCCTTCCTTTCCCTCTCTCTAAATATAAATAAAATCTTTTTTTAAAAGTCTGTTTACTGAATTTTAAGTTTTTTTTTAAAAAAAGAATGTTATTAGACACTTCTTGAAAAAAGAAGCTATATCATTTTGTTTTCATACCTATTGAATTATATTAATAGATTTCATAGTATTGAGTCATCTTTGCATTCCTGAAACAAACCCCATTTGATTGTGATGTGTTATTGATCTTTTGATGCACTGCTGAATTATGTGTAATATTTCATTCGATATTTTTGCACTGATGAGAAAAGAGTTAGTTGGTATCAATATTATGCTTGATTTATAAAAGGTATTTGGAAGCTTTCCCTCTTTTATTGTGTTCTGGAACAATTTAAGTAACTGCAAAAATGTCTTTTTAATAAATATTTGGTAGAATTCGCGTAAGGCATGCCTGACTCTAGAGCTTTCTGAAAGACACGTTTTCTTTACTTAAAAAAGAAAGAACGAAATAAAATTTAATTTCATTTGATAAATGAATTTTTAACTTTTTTGTAAATTTTCTTAAAACAGGTATGTTCAAAGGAGTTAATAAATGTTTTTGAGGAAACAGGTGAGTGAAATAAATTTTATTGAGATTATATTTTCCTAAGAACCCCTCGTTATTTTTGATGCATCTTGTTCAAATTTAGGATTAAACGGAGTCTTACTTACTTGTTATTAGAAGCTTTTCTTCCTTGCTAAGATTTTTGATTTGTCATTTTGGTAGTCATAAAATTCTACTTTCTTGTAATTAATAGAAAATTATGTATCTACAGGATTCCTGAAAAAGGGCGACAACTGCATTTTAGAAATTAGAAACCTGGGTATAAAGGAGTTTTCATAGGTCCTTAGCTATATCTTCAGATTGGAAAGTGATCACTTTGTTAGTATAAGAAATATTTGTGGAGAAATATTTTCTAGGTGAAAATATATTGGTATGACTATTACGTATCTGAATGTAGAAGCTGTTACTTTTAACTAGTTATATTATTCTTAAGTGTCCAGGTAACTCCATGAATTTATCATTCAGCTTACTCTAATTAGGACATGCTTATGATAGAATATCATAGGTTTTTTTCCTTCAAATTTTGCAGTTCAGTTGGGTGTATTAATTTTAATATGTGTTCTTACCATTTGTTTTCTTTTTTTTTAAGGGAAGTCTTACAAGGGACAAGATATCTTTCCTACTTCAGAAAACATACACATAACTCCAGAACCTCAGAAAGAGAAACTTGAACCAACTTTTCAGAGTATAGGATCTAGACCTCTTGATAAAATAATGGATACACATATAGAGAAGAATACACCTCAGTTACCTCAGGATAAGATGATTGTGTCTGACAAGGAAGAACAAACTTGTACAGCTTCTAAGTCTGAGCAAGTAGATGGCATCACACCATCTTCAAAAACCCCACTGTCCAGGTATCATGAGAAAATCTCTAATGCTTCTCATTCTTAATTTCTCTCTTGGGATAAATATAATATATATATTTGACTAAATCCAATACTGAGGATGGTGTTTTAGAAAATGACCCTTTGTCAGTAAAGGGAAGGAAATATGGTAATGTCAAACACTTTCGTAAGATTGTTTGAGATAAATATGCATTCCGTATAATAAGAGCTTAACGTTTAAGTGCCTAAACTTTGACTTTTTAGATAGAAAATCTTTAGAGTTAGTATTGTGTACTTTGTTTTCCAGATTGTCCATGGTTATTTTGATCATTATTTATTCTGTCATACAGTAGCTCCAGTGCAAATGTAGATGACCTGAGACATAGGGCTAACATCAGAAGTAGCGCTCTGGATGTTGTTTTATTGAGGCCCCAAATAACGTGTCCATTTTTCTCTCTTGTGGTGTACCAAAGAGGTAAACCACAGCTTTCTCCCCATGGGAGTGTTGAATTTAAGCCCAAAGCTAGCTTTTCACACATTATTTTCCTCATACTCTGGAAGCAAGCCTTCTGGGTTGTGGATAATTACTGACTTGTCAGCAGTATTAAAATTAAAACTCACACAGTGTTTGTGAGTTGAAGAGGAGAGGATATATACTAACCTCCATTAAAGAAAAGGTGGAGGGGAAGGACATGTGTAGCTTAATGAATCTATTATTTTTGTAATATAAACTACAGAAATTAAAGCTTGGCAATATCCTTTCTGGTCTTAGAGATGGTATGGTGCTGAAGATAGAATGAGGGGAGACATCATGGAGTTTTGGGTTAAAAATAGTTGAGGATCAATATTTCTTGTCTTAGAGATGTGCTGAATATAGAATGAGGGAGGAGGCATCATGAGGTTTTGGGTTAAAATCAGTTGAGGGTCAGCAAAATTTTTGGTAAAGATAATGTAGTATATATTTTAGACTTTGTGGCCCATAGTCTTTGTTGCAACTACTTAACCTTGCATTTGTAGTGCAAAAGCAGTGGTTTTTAAACAGATGAGCATGGCGTGTTCCAGTAAAACTTGTTTATAGAATTGGATGGTGAACTGTATTGGCGTGTGGGCAGTAGTTTGCTGACCTCTGCTCTAGAGCCTTGCTTTTCAAAGTCTGGTCCTGGGACCAGCAGCATGGGCATCACTTGACCATGTGTTAGAAATATAGAACTCAGGCCCCACCTGCACTAACTCAGTCAGAATTTTCATTTTAATAAGATACCCAAATTATTTGTACCCATTTTTAACCTTGAGAAGTACTGTTGTGCAGTAAGCATTGACCTTTGTCACAAATACATGTCAAGGCATAGTGGTCTCAGTACTTAGTAGATGTGCTGATACCACTAATGTGCTATCATATATGCCATTTTAGGATTAATGGAAAGAAGTTGGTATTAAGAGTATGTCTTTCTGGATATTTTTAAAATACCTTTATATTTGCATTTCTAGACCTGGTAGAAGACCCCTGGGATTTTTGTCTTTAATATGTTCAAAGAATAGTTTGGAGTCTGATGCACCTACTCAGGTTCATAGTAAGAAACGCCTAAAACCTCTTATACCTGTATCAAGAAAGAATTTGAAAAGATCCAAACCACTCAGTGAAAGCCAGAAAAAAATTCAAGAATCCTCTGATCTGCTTTCATCTCCAAGTGTTGATAATACTCAGCCTGAGAATATTGGCAGTTCAGCAGCTCAGGTATGTGATATCTGCTTATTATCGGTCATATGGAATGGATTGGATATCAGGCTCAACTAGGAATAACATGGTAATTGTTATTATCATTTGGATATCAGAAATTATTGCAGAGCAAATCCTGTCCCATCTCCTCCACATCATACCCACCCCTTGCACTATGGTACTGGAAGAAGATATGGTGTTGAATTAGGAAGTTACAGCTAGTTTAGTATAGAGCCATTGAACTAGCCATAAATAGACACTTAATTGCCATTTCTTTAAAGCAAAGATTCTTCTGATCGACAGAAACAAAACAGAGCAGTGCTTGCATTTTATTTTCTTCCAGAGAAATGTCCTAACACCCACAAGAATTCAAGGAACAGTAAATGAGAATTTATTTTCATGTTTTATTTCTATGCATTCCAAAGCTGTACATATGGGAAGTAGAACATAGAACAATCTGTGAAATTCTGTCAAAGATTTCTGAAGAATATTGGGTGACTTAGAATCTCAGCAAAGGCTGGTGACCTCTAATGGGTAGAATGAGACTCAAAGGAAGGGGTACTTTTGTAAAAAATATCTTTAAAAATTAAAAAAATATTTTATACTATTTCTCAGAATTGTATTCTCAGACCAAGATTTTCTGAGTGTTATCCTTGCCAAATTACTTCGGAGAATAGTGCTGTAATTACCAGCAGTGTTCCAACGCCAGTTCATTCACATTCTTGCCAGCATCAGATAATGACTCTTCAGAATAATTTTTTAAATTTAATATAATGGTGGGGGGGGACATTTCATTTCATTTGTTTCACTTGCATTTCTTTAGTTACCAGTGACTTTTGTTTTTTTTCCCATATATTTACTAGATATTTTATTGTCTTCTTTTTTGTTCTATCTTGCTAATTTATAGCTTCTGGAATCTAAGTGTTTTCTTACCAATTTGTGTGAGATTAAAAAAAATTTTTTTTAAAGATTTGATCTATTTGCAGAGGGAAGAAAGAGAGGGTGTGGTTGCCTCTTGAGCACCCCCCACTGGGGATCTGGCTGGCAGCCCAGGCATGTGCCCTGACTAGGAATTGAACCTGCAACCCTTTGGTTCACAGGCTGGCACTCAATCCACTGAGCCATAACAGCCAGGAGATTCTCAAAATTTTTTATTTTTTTAAATCATATTTTATTGTTTATGCTACTACAGTTGTCCTAATTTTTCCCCCTTTGACCCCCTCCATCCAGCCTGCCCCTCACTCCCTCAGGCAATCCCTATACTATTGTCCATGTCCATGAGTCATGTGTACATGTTCTATGGCTACTGTATTCCCTATGCTCTCCTTTACATCTCCATGACTATTCTGTAATACTAATTTGTACTTCATAATCCCTTCACGTTTTTCTCCCATTTCCCCGACCCTCTTCCCATCCAGCAACCATCAAAACATTCTTTGTATCTATGATTCTGCTTCTGTTCTGCTTGTTCATTTATTTTGGTTTTTAGATTCAACTGTTGATAAATATATATTTATTGCTATTTTATTCATATTTTTTATCTCTTTATTCTTAAAGAAGATTCTTTAACATTTCAAATAATACCGGCTTCATGGTGATGAACTCCTTTAGCTTTTTCTTGTCTGAGAACCTCTTTTTTTGTTCATTTCTAAATGACAGCTTCGCTGGTAGAGTAATCTTGATTGTTAGTCCCTGCTTTTCATGACTTTGAGTCTTTGTCAATCCCTTCTAGCCTGTAAAGTTCCTTTAGGGAAATCAGCTTACTGACTATGGGAACTCCCCATAGGAACTGCATTTCTCTTGCTGCTTTTAAGATTATCTTTGTCTTTAACTTTTGGCATTTTAATTATGATGTGTCTTGGTGTAGGCCTCTTTGGGTTCATTTCTCCTTCATTATTTTTTCAAATAAGTTTTCAATTTCTTGCTCTTCCTCTTCTTCTTACACTCCTATGATTCAGATGTTGGAACATTTAAATTTGTCCCAGAGGTTCCTAAGTCTCTCCTCATGTTCTTTTTTCATTCTGTTCTGGTTGAATGTTTATTTCTTCCTTCTGGTTAAAATTGTTGATTTGAGTCCCAGTTTCCTTCCCTTCACTGTTGGTTCCCTATATATTTTCCTTTATTTTCCTTTACATTACCTTCACTTCTTCTTCTATTTTGCTACCATACTCAACCATTTCTGTGAGGATCCTGATTACCAGTGTTTTGAACTCCACATCTGGTAGGTTGGTTATCTCTTTATCATTTAGTTCTATTTTTGGAGCTTTGCTTTGTTCTTTCATTTGGGCTATATTTTTTTGTCTCATCACACAGTGAGGGGTGGATTCTTGGGTATTTGCCAGTGCAGGGCAACCCACGTCACTGCGTTGTGGTGCTGTATGTGGGGACAGGGTCCCAGAGGGAACAGTACCACTTGTTCAGCTCTTGGTGGCTTTCACTCACTTCTCTGCTACACACAATCAAATTGGGCCCTTCTGGTGCTGATTCCCTGGGGATTGGGCGGGGTTTGTGTATGTCCTGGGACCCTGTGGGTCCTTCCAGTGAACTCTCCTGTGAGGCTGGGAATTTCTCCTGCTGCCACAATTCCCACATTTTTACGTTCAGAGGTTTTGAGACTTTATTTCCCTGCACTGGAACCCTGGGTTGCGTGGTCTGTCTCCCTCTCCAGTTTTTCCTCCCAGTGTATCTGCATGCGAGTGTAGGTCCGCCAACTGCCTCCTTGCCCACCTGGTCTTCCAGCTGCTGCCTTGCCACATGTCCTCTCTGCCCTGGCTGCCTATGTCAGCTCCTTCTACTGGTCTGCATGAATGTTTCTTCTTTAACTCCTTTGTTGTTGGACGTCCTTACAGTTTGATTTTCTGGTACTTCTGGTTGTTTTTTGTTTTTAAATTTGTTGTTGTCTTTGTTTTGGTTGTATGAGTAGGCAAAGTGCATCTACCTATACCTCCATCTTGTCTGGAAGTCCTAATTTTTAACTTTTATTGAAATATTATTTGTTGTTCCACTTATTTATGCATTCATTGGTTGATGCTTTAACATGCCTTGATTGGGGATTGAACCCACAACCTTCATATATGAGGATGACTCCAACTGAGCTACCCAGCCAGGGCTTAGTTTCTGTTCTTATCAGCAGTAAATGAGAGAGCCTTTTCCTCCTATGAATATATTAACACTTTTTTTTACTTTTATCATTCTTCATGGACTTAATGAGTGTGTATGAGTGAGGTTGAACATCTCTTCCTGTATTTGAATCATTTATAATTTTTCTTTTCTTTTTTTTTTTAAAGAGGGAGAGAAATATGTGTGAGATGGATCTGTTGCCTTTCACACACCCTCAGCTGGGGACCCAGCCTACAACCCAGGCACATGTCCTTACCGGGAATTGAACCTGTGGCCTTCTAGTTTGCAGGCTGGCACTGAGCCACATCAGCCAGGGTTCATTTATGCTTTTGCGGTGAACCATCTGTTCATACTATTTGACTTTATAAAGAATTGGGTTAGTAGTCTTTTTCGTACTGATGTAGAAGTTCTTGTTGTATTAAGGAAAAGCCTTTGTAATATAGGTTTCAGGTACTTTTTAGCCCTATATGTCATTTGTTTTTTGATTTTGTGTATGGTGGCTTTTTCTATGCAGAGATTTTTTATTTTTACATAGATGAATTTCTCAATAATTTATGGCTTCTGATTTCCTGTCATTTAAAAAGACATCCCCTCTCCCTTACTCCAGGGTTTTAAAAGTTTTCCCATGGTATTTCATAGTAAATTTTTTAAAAAATGTTTTCACATTGAAATCTTTTGATCCAGGTAGAATTTATTTTGGTGAGGTATAGGCCTAACATGTTTAATTCTGAGATGGTTATGCAGTTGTCCACCATCATTTATGGAATAATCCATCTTTTCTCATTTTCTTTTTGGAAGCATTAGTTGTATCAGATACTTTATTTCCATGCAAGTGTTGGGGATATTTCTGGTCTTCTGTTTAATTGATATATGTGTCTGTTTCTGTGCCAATACTATGCTGTCTTAACTTCTTACAGATTTATAGGTATGGTAATTTTTGATAGGATTGCTTTTATTTCTGATAATTCCATTGGGTACTGTTATGTTTCAGGGGTCTATTTTTATATTGGCTATTAAAATGTTTTCATTATATGCTAAATAATAATATTTTTTCTATTACGTTAAATTTTTTTCACGGAAATTAGGGTGATGTAATGGATCAGGGATACACTACAATTAAGTTCATCATGTCTAGTGTTGTTTATTTGTTGATTCCAATTTTTTTATAGCTAATGCTACAAAGGTTACCTTATTCATAAAACTCTATGTTTAGGATTATTTCCTTAATATAATACCATAGAAGTGAGTGTGAACATATTTAAAGCTCTTAATATTTATCCTTATGGCTTTTCAAACATGTCAATTTAGACTACCACTGCCAATAATAAATATTATATTGCATACTTATTTGTATTACCTTTTTTAGGTTTCCTGTGATCGTTCCTTACCGAAAGAAGAATGTAAAAGTGTCCAAAACCAGGCACTTGAAGAAGAGTCATCCTCAGTCTCTGAGTATTTCTTTAGTGATATCTTTATTGAAGTGGATGAAACAGAATGAAAGTTTCGTTGTTTTTCTTTAAGTCTAGAATTTGCAGACTCAATTATATCAACAGAACTCTATTTAGAAAAAAGTATCATGTCTGTTTTTCTTTATGTTAATTTGAAGTTTGAGCTTGATTTGAAGTTTTTTATATGATCAGTGGGACACATTGCTGAGGTTCCTTTCATTTTGATTAATTCAGCATTTTGGAAATACCAAGTATTTAAGATTGCTTTCTCAGAAATAGCAACTCTTTGTTTACATTTTAATTCTTCCTGTACTGAAAACACATGGACATTTTGGGATGTCGTGAGTTGATAAATGTCTCTGTAAATCATAGTGCTTACATATTTGGAGGTGGATTGTATTTAACATTTAGCAGACTACTTTTGTGAAGGTTTTTATTTTGTTTGTTTGGATTTTTCTTTGGGTGATTAAGGTGTTTTCACTTGCCTCTAAGCATATGAAAGTAAATTGTTAAAAATTTTTCTATTATCAGCTATTTGACTGAGAAATATGTATTTTTCTAATTCATGTTAACATTAGTCCTAATTGAAGAACTAGTATTTAAATTTATTTATAAAGATGAAACATCACAAAGCTTATTTATTTTTAAATTTTTTATTTAAAAGAATATTCAGTTTTAATTATTTTCACCCCCCAGAATATAGGTAAAGAAGGCAATAATACTTTTGTTTGTCTCCTTTCCCTCTTTAATTTTAAAGCTGTTGAAAGTGACATAACTAAAAGTATTTGGATAGTGTATATGTTTTAAATACATTTTTCTCATAGATTTAGTATATTGACTTTGTACTGTGAATATTTTGGGTTTTTTTTCTTATTTCTTGGATAATCTCAGGATTTGCATGGGGAAAAAAACCCTTACCTTCATTGATGAGGCAACTTTTCATACAAAACCAGTCTCTATCACACTCACACACGCGCGCACACGCACACACCCTCCTTTTTTAAAGAACCAGTTTCTTGATAGTTTTCCCTCCATCAAATTCTGCTTAAGGAACACTTAGGCTTTTAAGTACAGAACATAATTATGATATTAAAAACAGAAAATAAGATAACAATGACTATTAATTCAGTGATTATGAATTTTAGGTGTTTTTGCTTTTGTAATTTACATATGTAATCTGTTATTCACCCAAGCAAATATTTGGTGTGGTTCAAATTAAACTTCTCAAAGAGCAGATTTATCCTCAGTTGATAATATTAATACATTAAGTAGGGAGTCAGAAACACTTTTTGCAAAATATTTTTTAGTTTATGGGCCAGATGATCTCTGTGGCAACTACTCAATTCTGCCATTTCAGTTGAAAACAGCCATAGACAATACTTAAATAATGGATGTGGCTGGCTTGCAGTTTTAGTTTGACCCTCCGTGTGAGACAGTAAATTTCTTACCTTAAGGTGCTGATGTCTTTATCTATGAGATATTTGTCATTGAAGTTGTAGTTGTGCCTAACAAAACTATTGATTGCATTATGGAATGATCAGTATTTCAAAGGGAAGATATTTTTAATATCTAGATAATTGTGTTTGTATATTGAGATAAAATAGTGGACAATTTTCAGGTTCATTAGTAAAATAGGATATGGCTCAGGAGGAAGTACAACAGTAATCCTAATTTATTAATATAATTCATATTAGAGCATTTGTTCTTCATTTTCTTTTAGTGAAATTTAACTTTTTTTTTTGCCATAAAGGAGGATCTATAAATCTGAGTGGAGATTCTCTATAGGCATGCATTTATTTATTTCATGTGCTCACAAGAATCATGCTAGTAAATCACATTGCTATTTTAATGTCCTGTTTTTATAAATTTTTAAACAACTTATTCTGAAAAGGTTTCTTTCATTCATTTAATGTTGATTTGGGTGTTAGGTTGCCACGATTAAGCTATTATTTTATCTCTTGTATAATATTTATGTTTTAACTTTGTTAATGTTGGTCTCTTGTGCGCCTGCAGTGAATTAATTTTAGGAGAGTTATAACTTTTTACTGTATAAATAATTTTATTTTGGGGGCATTTATTTTATTAGAGAAGTCACCCAGCCAAATTACCCTACTATTATATCTTTAAAACTGATCTTGGAGAAAGAGAAACTTAATCATTGTATTTATTTACCTTTTAAGGTGGAAGGACTTGTTCAGACCTGTATTTAATCTATTCATGTAAAGATGATGTTGGGAAAAATTTGTATTTTATGAATCTTAAAGGAGATATAATTAAAAGCCTTTATTTTTTTCTTGACTTTCCTCCTGAACACTTACATCTTAGCAAATGGTTAACATTATGGTTTAAGAGCCTAATTTGTTGGTAAATGTTTGAGGCACAGATAAAAATATGAATATCCACTGTTTACCACTATATTATTTGAAATAGAAGTGACAATATATATATACTATCTTCCTTGAAGAAGTCTTTGACAAAAAAGCAGTATGTCACTTGTAAATTTTCTTGTTTTAAAGAAAGCAGTTATGTTCTACAGATATAAATTATGTAAATAAATGTTATTTTATACTATTTTTGTTGTGTCCTTTTCTTAATGTTAACTAAAACAAGTAGTTTTTCACATAAGTTTATACTTCCTTCTTTCTTTCCATAAAAATACAGCACAGTCATCCTTTGGTATTAATGGGGATTGTTTCCAGGACCCCACTGTGGGTACCAAAATCTGAGGATGCTCAAGTCCTATATAAAATGGCATATCCTAGAGTATTTGTATATCCTATAGTATACTTTAAATCACCTCGAGATTATTTATAATCCATAATACATAGTATTAATGTTAACCAAAATAAGCAGCATTTCATTTCTTAACGCTTAAGTTTGTGGCTTGCCTATTTATTTACTTTTTGATCCTGGTATTCTGCACAATCATTATTGGTGTAATGCTTGCCCATTGGCCTTGGTGTAAGGCCTTGGCATAAGCCTGCCCATTTCTTGTCCGCACATTCATGCTGTTGGGCAGTTCATAGACCTTTTAAATATGAAACTCATTTACTTCCCTTCTGGGAAATGTACTTCATCAGGAACAAGGTAAGAATGTCCACTTTTGCTACTTCTATTCCACATAGTACTGGATGTTCTAAGCAGAGCAATTATGCAAAATAGGAAATAAATGGCATCAAAATTGGAAAGGAAGAAGTAAAATTATCTCTGTTCACAGATGATACATGTAGAAAACCCTAAAGATTCCCCACAAAAAGATCTGTTAGTACTAATAAATGAATTCAGTAATGTAGCAAGATAGAAAGTCAACACACAAAAATCAGTTGCATTTCTATACACTAATAACAAGCTGAAAAGGAAATCACAAAAACAATTCCATTTACAACAGCATTCTAAAAGTAAAATACAAAAAGAATAAAATAGGAATTAACCACAAAAGTGAAAGCCTCACACAATGAAAGCCACGAAACATTGCTGAAAGAAATCAAGACATAGCCCTGGCTGGTGTAGCTCAGTGGATTGAGCGCGGGCCTGTGAACCAAAGAAGCGCGGTTTGATTCCCAGTCAAGGGCACATGCCTGGGTTGCAGGCCAGTTCCCAGTGGGGGACACATGAGAGGCAACCATATATTGATATTTCTCTCCTTCTCTTCCCCACTAAGGATAAATAAATAAAATCTTTTTAAAAAGTTACCCTCATTTAAAAAAAAAAGAAATCAAGACATAAATAAATGGAAACATCCCTTGTTCACAGATTAGAAGACAAGATTGTTAAGATGTCAGTACTACCCAATGCAATGGTTTAATGCAATTATCAAAATCCTGATGATATTTTCTGCCAAAGTAGAAAAACTGACCTAACATTAATATGGAATCTCAAGGGACCCCTAATGAAGAAAAAGTGAAAAAGAAGAACAAAGCAGGAACACTCAACACTTATTTCCAAACTTACTACATATCTACAGTAATCACAACTATGAGGTACTGGCATAAAGACAGACACATAGGCCAATGCAATAGAATATAAAACTTAGTATGGTCAAATGATTTTTGATATGAGAGCCAAGACTATATTCAATGGGGGGGAAATGACAGTTATTTCAACAATGGTGTTAAGAAATTCGATATCCAACACAAAAAAATCAAGTTGAACCCTTATCTAATACTGTATACAAAAATTATATGAAAGACTTAAATGAATTAGGTAATTTTTTCTTCATTGTGCAGTGGGCCAGGGATTGTGAGGAAGCCCAGACTCGTTATAGGCAAAGTTTTAAAAGTACATTAAATTGTATTGGGTTGGTAAAAAAGTCAACTTGATCATTCTTTTCTGTAAAATAAAAGACACACTTCATTTTCACCAACAACTTGATTGATTTGGATATTTTGAGTATGTCAGCTCTCTCCCACGATATGATGTTGATTCTTCTCAATGTCTGCATTTGATCGCAATCAACTTCAACTAGTCTACCCAATGCAGAGCCAATCGGCCAGTGGGAAATCTCCAGCACGAAACTTTGCAAACCACTTTTGACATGTTCAGTCAGTCACAGCACCTCCTCCATACACTGCACAAATCTCTTTTTGCATTTCAGTTGTGTTTTTGCCCTTCCTGAAATAATAAAGCATAATATGCTGAAAATACTGCTTTTCTTCCACCTTCAATATTAAAATGGCTATATGAAAATTCACCAATTTTGATCAGTTTTTTTAAATGCACACAGATATGAAAGCTGTCACAATACAATCTAACAAAATTGTTTGACGTTAAAGACAACTAAATGCTACTAGAGCCACCTTACAGGAAAAAAAACATTTTTTGGCCAACCCATAGTACATCCAAGTAGCAATTTATCACTATTAGAATTTTTATTTTTCTTTACTTTTTATAATCTTCCCACATTATAAAAGACGGCACTTCTTTCTGCGCTGTATCCCCAGTGCCAGAAAAGCACCTGACACAAGTCATTGAAATTTTTTGCTGAAGGAATAAATGTATCCTCTAAGAGTTTTCTCAGGGCGGCTTAATGTCTGTTCTGTTTCCAGCTTGCATAGAAAAATAAGCTTTTTCAAGCCTTGAAATGCCCTTTTTATTAGCAGAGAATGAGGAAAACACAATAGAAAATAAACTGAGTCCAAGTCCAACGAATTTAATGACAGATCGATCACTAACAGCGCCTGAGGAAGCTGGACAACCACAAAAGGATCGCTCCGCCCCTGGACACCTTGTGCTCCTGGGCTCGCGATAGGACAGGGTCTCGCAGGGCTGCTCCTCTATCCCTTATTGGATGTTTGGGGGGCGTGGTGCGTAGTGCCTACCAATCGCGGGCGTCGTGCTCAGGAACGTGCCTGGGCTGGTCTGAGCCTCCGGGTTGTATCGGGCTTTTGGGGGCTGCAGGAACCGGAGCTGGGCCGAGAGAAGTAGGGAAGGGAGTAGAAACAGCACCGATTCGGGTCGGCAGCTCTCTCGTGTGCCTCCCTCGCTCTGTGCCCGCTGCCATGTGGGCTACGCTGAGGTTAGCCCCGTGGCGGTGCGCAGGGGCTGCTGCCCCATGGCTGCGCGCCTATCACGGGGATTCGGTGGCCACGCTGGGCACCCAGCCAGACTCGAGCTCAGCCATCTACCAGGTAGGCTGGGTGACCAGCCTGAGAGCCCCTGGGCGGAGTCTTTGATTTCCTCTTCTACCCCTCCGCCAGTGCCGGGCCTGGGAAGCAGGTGGACACACTTTGACAGCTGCTCTTCTCTTCTCTGGAGCCTCAATCATGATTCTGGGACGCATGGAGAGGTCTTGAAGATTGAAACAAAATCCAAAGAAAATACATTTTAGTCTACTTTGAGCATTGTTACTGTTTTTTGTATCTTTGAAATCACTGGTTCTCGAACCCTGGCTTAGCATTGTCAGTTGGGAGCTCGTTGAATATGTACAGCTGTTTTAAGCCTCACCGTGGACCTTTTGGGTCTCTGGGGTGGGGTCCTGGTGTTTACTTGGTTAATGAAGTTCTGGGGGAGTGGCGGCAGCCAGGTTTGGGAACCGTTGGCCTAGGACGACTCACCTTGGGAGTTGTGTTTCTCAGACTTGAGTGAAAATAGTTGGTTATGTTAAATAGAAAATATTCCATCTCATAGTATATCTGAATGGCTTTTCTTGGAACTGGGAGCTATTACAAGGTAAAAAAAAAAAAACACAAAAAAACAACAACAAAAAAAAAACTTGCAGCTTCTAAAATCTCAGGGCTGGAAAATTTCAATCTGTCCCATGGTTTCAAAGCTTATACACATAACATTTAAGTTGTGCAGATAACTTTCAGAGAAGACACTTTAAAGAATTCGTGCCTTTGGGAAAACAAGGAAATTGAAAGAAAACCAGCAGGCTGAGACAAACAGTATCAAATGAGAGGCTTCCCAAAGTCTTTAGGTTTCCTGGGGTCAGGAGAGAATGTTTAATTCAGAAACATTAAGTGGTTACTGTGATCTGGGCACAATTTTAGGTTTTTGGTACAGGTGTGTGAGGCAGAATCATAATTTTGGGGGGAAGATGGACAAGAAAGGAGCTAAGTAGAATGCATTATGATAAGTTGTGTCTAAAGCTGGAAAAGGTGGTTACAAAAAGCTGCATGTAGGAAAGAATGAGTGTTGGATGTTGACAGTGGGGAAGAGCTGGCCAGGCTCAAAGTAGAGGATGAGAGGCCAGGCTGTAGAAACTAGGGGAGTTCTAGAACCCGGGTACAAAGTTGTGAAAATGTATAGTGAGTGTGAGGACTTGCAGTCATGACTAGGGTGTGGAATTCAGGGGGCAGAGGAATAAAGTGAGGCCTTGCATGCAGAAGACACATTTAGATTAATTTCATAGGCTGTGTGCTAAGATACTAAGTAGAGGAGTGTCACTTCTAAAATAGTGCTTTTTTACCTGGTATAGGGGAAGGCAGGAGTATTTCAAATTTCATGTGGCACAGTGCTAGGTATTTATTCGAACTGAAATAAGACATTGAAATGAATAAGAGTGACCAGAATGATGTTGGCTTTGAGATGGAGCCTGCCTTAGGCTTTTAAAAGAGGGTATGATTCGGATCCATGGATTGGAGTGGGGTGGTGGTTGTGAAGAGCTTGAGCGAAGCTGCAGGTGGGGATTAATCTTCCTGTACAATGGACTGGCTTAGCATGGAAACTCTGTGGATGGGGCAGCCCAGTGTGGATGCCGCGTGACGTTGGCACGTGGCATTTTTCTTAACCCATATTTTGGCAAGAAAGGTAATTGCTTTCTAATATTACTCTCTTTCTTTGTTTCTGTTTTAGGAAAACTATGAACAGATGAAAGCACTAGTAAATCAACTCCATGAACGAGCACAGAAAATAAGACTAGGTAAGCACTCCTTTATTTTTCAGTCGTTAACCTAAAAATAAAAGGCCAAAGTAAGAGGCAACAAGCATTTATTTGAGATCCAAAAGAATAGCCATTCTGGAAGCACTAATTCAGGTCAAAACCCATTGTTCCAGTTAGGATGTGAAGACCAGGGTACTTGTGAGAAAGTGAAAGGGAATAATGACATGAATAGAAAATGGAGGAATTTTTATGGATGTTCATAAGCTAAGGAAGGAACTTCTATAGGTAAGCAAACATAGTGATGGTAAGTCTAAAGAATGTCTTTAATTTTCAGTCCAGTAGTTGTGCCTGCTTTCCTGATAGCCTTCAAATAGTCATTCGGAACACAGTGCTGCTTTAGGCCCAGCGCAGAGGTAATCTTGCCCAGTTTTAAGGTTCCAAAGGTCTGAGGGATAAGACATGCATGGCAGTTTGAGATGGCAGCGCTGACTCCATTTTGAAGTGGCTCCATTTATATTATTTTTCACACTTTCAATTGAGATGTCCCTTTATAGTTACAGGCCTTAGGAACAACTAGTAGCATTAAGCTTTTGACTCTTCAGGACTGTGAATGCAGACATTTTTTTCCTATTACTTTGCTAGTTTTTCTGGTCATATAACCACTGTTTGGGGAAAAGCAGAAATTCAAATTCATCAATTGTTAAACTATTGCCTCTTAAAGATTTTTATTTCAGTTACAGTATCACACTGTGAAAGCAGAGGCTGATAGCTGTGTTGTGATCGCCCCCTGGTGACAGCGACAGAAAGATGCTCTAAATTGTAAAATGTTTCCTAATTTCAGGGATCTTAAAATGTAAACAAAATGTATGTCTTAGAAGTGATGCAATACGGTAAATGAGAGCCAAGGAAACAGGCTTTTCAGGCTCTGATTATGTGGGAATGAAATAATTAGCACAGAATATCTGAGAACAATTCTTAGAAAACTAATAAGCTATTTCATGATATTTGTGGTCCATATATCCAAGGCCAGTTTAAACGCCAAAGGATCTTAATTCTGTGATCTGAGAATCTGTGTCAGGATAGCCCTCTTTTCAGTTTTTCTTAATGAAACCAGAATTCACTTGTTGTTCCAAGTTGCAGAATTAAGAAAGAATGGTGTCTTAGGGACTAAAACATTTTCCCCTCTCTTTGTCATCCCACCTTCCCCTGCCGTCCCTCGCCCAGCTAACCTCTTAGTGGGCCCTTGTATCGCCTAACTCTCCAAAGACCCTCACCAAGCCCTGGCGTTCCTTGTCATACTTCAGATTCATTTTTCTTTTACTATTTATTTTTAAACAGCTTTATTAAGGTATAACTTACATACAATGAACCACATAATTTAAAGAATACAGTTTGAGTTTTGACATGTATACATTACGAAACCATCACCACACTCAACATAATGAACATGTCTTCCCAGAAGTTTCTTCTGCCCCTTGGTATCCTCTCCCCACACCCATCACTCTTCGCCCCCACCCCCAGCTGCCTCCCCTATCTCTGCACTCACCCCAGTAGGGAACTCTGTGTTCCTTATGGTTGGGGGAAAGGAAGAAAGTGATTTGACTTAAGTGCACTATTTTGTAATTAAATCTTTCCCTCTCAGAATTACTTTCATTTTAAAAGAATGGATGTATGATAATACTTTCTTTGTAACCTTAAGAGAGATTTAATCTTAAAAATATGACATCCATCTCTTCAGAAAAAAAAAATCCTTCTACATACAGGAAAGAGTCCTGGTTTGAAAAATAAGGCTATACTTGGAAGCTTGTTTGAAATAGGTAGGAACTTTTTTCTCACCTAAAGAAACAAAGAAATAGCTTTCTTAAATAGCTGAACACTTCATTACACAAAACTATGCTAAGATGAAATTCTTGGGCAACAGTGAAAATAAGCACCTTAAAGTACAATTCGATCCTTCTGATCTGTTGCCTTGGTTTGCTGAGAGTGCGGTATTGATATTCCCAGACCCGGGGCCCAGCAACCCTCCAGCCAGGTGAGGCCTGGTGTGCCTCTCACCTCAGGCAGCCTCAGCAGACTCTTCAATAATTTTTATTTTCTTTGTCTGGAACACATCAGGAAACACCAAAGACAATCTCTGAGTCAAAATACTAACGAAAGGGGAATTTGTCATTGCTGTATAAGGAAGGCGTGCAACTCTCTCCTATTTGGAGGCAGCCTAAAACCTCTTGGGTTGCTAATGGTACCGTCAGATAAGTTTTGCTGTGCTAGCATAGAGGTCACGTCTCAAACAGTGCTTTTTTCCTGGTACGGGTGGAGGCAGGAGTGTTTCAGATTCCATGTGGCACAGTGCTAGGCACTTGTGGTGGGCATTTCATAGCTGTGGGGGAGTCGAGGCAGTGCAGTGTCTGCTGCGCATGAGTTGCAGAGAAAATACTGTCATTTCTTTAAGTATTTACTAGTGAATTAAGACAATGTATAATATGCTGTGAAATCAGGGATAGATTGATTTTAGTTTATTTTTTATTTTTATTTTTTAAATGAAAAAATTCAATTATAGTTGACGTTCAATATTATAGATATTAGATTCAGGTGTACAGCATAGTGCTTAGGTATTTATATAACTTATGAGGTGACTCCCCCAAAATATCTAGTATCCGTCTGAGGCCATACGTAGTTATAGTCAATAATATTGTAATAGGGATAGACTGATTTTTTTAAGGGCCTATTTACTTATATACTTCAGAAAACTGGCAGTTTGTTCAGTGAATGATCTGAAAAATTAGACTTTTCTCATAGGATACATTGAACTTTTAAAAGCTCTGTATTAAAAAAAAAAAAAAAAAAAAGCCCTGACCAGGTAGCTTGGTTGGAACATTGTCCTGATAATGCCAAAGTTGTAGGTTTAATCTCTGGTCAGGGCACATACAAGCATCAACCCATGAAAGTATAAATAAGTGGAACAACAAATTGATGGTTCTCTCTCTCTCCCCCTGCCTCTCTCTTTCAAGTCAATAAAATAAGATACAAGATTAAAAGCTCTAAATGTTGACTGTTCCATGTTTTTCTGGCATTAAGTTAAATGGAGACCTTCAACCTAATCGAATCCTGTTTTTAATCACAGGAGGTAGCCAGAAAGCCAGAGAACGCCACGTATCGAGAGGAAAACTCTTACCCAGAGAAAGAGTCGATGGTCTGTTGGACCCAGGGTTGGTATCTACCCAAGTGCTAACTCAGGTTCTCTGTTCCATGGGACTTTCTTAGACAGCTTTATAAAGAAATGATTTTAAATTCTGGTTCTTATCTTAAGGTTCAACAACAAATGTTCATTGAGAGGCTATTAGTGTCAGGCGCTGTTCTAGGTGCCACTGATACATCAGTGAACAAAGTAGGCAAAGGTCCTCGCCCACCAGGGGTTGACACTGCAGCAAAGGAGACGGAAAATAAATGGTAAACATTGTGTATTTTATAGTATGTTAGAAGGTGGCAATTGTCACGGGAGGGAGAAAAGGTAGACTAGAGTAAGGGAAAGGAAGATGAAGGTCAAGTTGCAGTTTAAATAGGTGGTTGGGGTAGGTGACATCTGAGAAAGATCTGAAGGAGTCAAGAGAACCCTGTAAATACCTGGGGAGAGAGTTGCAGGCGGAGGAAATGGCTGGAACAAAGGCCCTGAGGTGGGAATGTGCCGGGTGTGCTGATATGAGCATGGGGCCCGGAGGCCAGTGTGGTTGGGGTAGAGGATATGAAAGGGAGAGCAGTAGAAATGGGTCAAATTCCGCAAAATCTTGTAGGCCAGGATAAGAATTTGGGCCCTTACCCTGAAAGAAATGGGAAGCTTTTATGGGGTTTTCAACAGGAGACTACGATGATCTACTTGACTTGTTTTGAAAAGAGTTGTCCTGGCGGCTGCGTTGTGAACAGGCTGTGGGCAGCAAGGGTGGGAGCACTGAGACCAGGAAGAGGGCTCCCGCAGCGATTCAGGAGAGACGTGAGGGCGGCGTGGACTGGGGTGGTAGCAGAGGAGGAGATGCGAGCGTCTGCTTCCGGCGGTGTTGTCAGGACAGAGTTAGCCCAGCAGCCCTTTCCTGAAGGACAGGATTAGGGAGATGAGGTGGGCTGGAGAGGAGGAAGCGCAGACTCCAGAGGTGTTTTTTATGACGTGCACACACTACCCGACTAGAGACAAACGGTGCTAACACCTAGTATCTATCCTTCTAGACTGTTTTCATTAATATGTGTATTAGATACAACTTTTTAAAAGAAAAATGGAGTCATACTAAATTTGGGTTTTCTGACTTCCCCTTTTTTTCTCACGTACTGAATCTTGAACATTTAGGTAAGGAACAACTAGAGTAAAACAGTGCTGAAAAGCCTGATCCCAGATTGCTTATTAAAACCCAGCTCTGCCACTTACTAGTGACTCAGACAGGTGACTTGGTCTCTCGTTTCAGTCCTCATCAGTCAATGGGGATTATAATAGGGTCCATCTGAGGAGGTAGTTCTTTGGAACGAATGAGTTAGGTTTCTGAAAGCCCTAAAAGAGAGCCTGGCACAGAGTAAGTGCTACGTAAGTTTTAGGTGCTATGCTCTTTCTATATTAATAAACACATTTGTAAACATTTCTTAAATCAGGTACCTAGTGTTCTATTGTATGGCTATGTCACATAAATCCCAAAAATATTCACATAAGATTTTGTTTTAGATATTCTTTTTGTAGATTATTATATACAATATGCATAGTTGAAACATTGGCTCATTAAACAAAAAAATATTTTCTTTTTCCATGCGTAACTGTTTAACTATGCTTTAAAAAATAACATCAATTCAAACAGCATCCTTCCTTCTTCTTAGGTCTCCATTTCTGGAATTATCCCAGTTTGCAGGTTACCAGGTATATGATAATGAGGAGGTCCCCGCAGGTGGCATCATTACAGGCATTGGGAGAGTGTGTGGGTGAGTATTCTACTTAACACTCAAAGTGGAGGGTCGGGAAGAGTGACAAGGCACAGGCGTCGAGCACTCTCTGCTTTGCACATTGGCATACAAGTTTTATGCTGTTGATATTACTTAGGACTAAGGCTTCCTATGCAGACATGTATTAGATTCATTTGTGGAGCTTTAGAGATGAAAATCGAAGGGAAAAAAAACCTAGCAAAGGTCCTGAGGGACCCAATCCAGACCTTTCTGCTTAATCAGAATCTCCCGGTGTGGACATGGCCTGTGTGGTTTTTCATGCTTGCCAAGTAGTCGCTTGACATTCAGGGTGAGAACCACTGTCTTAGAGAAGCAGCCGGCCAAGTGTGGTCCCCAAGTAGCATCAGCATCACCTAAGAACTGTGTTAGAAATGTAGATTATCAGGTTTCCCAAGAGGTACTAGATCAAATTCTGGGCTGGGGCCCTGTAGTCTGTTCTCAAATGCTAATGTTTGAGAACCTTGTGGACTTAGGGAATCTAGGCTGCTAGGTGTTAGATGTATTTGTATATATTTATGTACGATGTCACATTTTCTTCAAAGTTACCATGCCAGGGACTGTGATAAACACTTCCTACTGATTAGTTGTCTTAATTGTTACCACAGCTCTTTGAGAATGGGTATTATTATTGTTACAGCTGTTCTGAGATAAGGAAATGGGGTTTAGAATGTTAAAAAACTTGCCCAAGATCAAGCCACTGGCAAAGCTCAGCTTTGATCTCAGACAGTGGGATCTGAGCCTGATGCAAGTACTTTTGATTCAGATCCTGGTTATTTAGATGTGTCTGTTCATCTACCTGGCCAGAGCTCTGTGCCTGCTGGGGAGGTGCAGCGTAGCCATTTGCCATTACTGCAGAGCTGGCCTCAGGCATTCCTGGTTTCTGTTCCATAAGCTCAGCAGCTGTAGTAGAGGAGAGCTCCTAAGGGGATAGGCCTGAGGCCCGAGGCCCGAGCCCATGGCTGAGTCACAGTGTAAAGGCCAGGTTCCTGTGCTCACCTTTGAAGTGGGGCTTTGGGGTCAGTCCCACTTGAACCACATGGATTAAAATAGAAGAAAGCCAGTTTCTGAAAGAAAGTTTAGTTCTGTTCTCAAAATAAGAGGTGCTGTGTAGGCAAACCAGTAGATGTACAATATAATATTTTTGTGAACTGATTTTATTTCTCATTATGTAACATGTCTGTGACCTTTTAATAAACAGTAAAAGTGGCTGTGTCTCTTGTCCAAGGTCATGTATCTAGCAAGTGGCAGAGCCAGAATTCAGCCTAGCTTTGTCTGACTTCACAGCCTGCCTCTGTGCATTACCAGAGATACTTGAGCTTTCCCTGTGCAGCACTCCTGGGTGGGCAAGCTGGGAACAGGCTCTGGAGGCGTGGGGTCATGGCCCAGCCACCTGTCCTGTGCCGGAATTCCCTTTGAAGTCTAGTTTGTGTAATGTAAATGTTGTTAAAAATGTGCATTCTACTCTCCAAAATGTTGATTGTAGTAGCAAAAAGGCTTTATGCCCTGTCAACGTATGACCTGTCAACGTAAGAGACGTCCAGACCTGTAGGGAGTTTTCGAGAGTTTATTTGAGCCAAACTGAGGATACATGCTGGGGAGCAAGATCTCAAATGCTCCACAGAATAACAGTTTTGCATTTGAAATTAAGGAGGGAACTAAGGAAGATTACTCGGAGCTGGGAAAAGAGAGCAAGGTGGGGATTGGATTACAGGATAGGGAACCAGATTATGTGCGGTCTTCAGGAGAGTTACAGTTCATTTCAAGGTAGATGCACAGAAACAATGGATGGGTCTTGCTTAAGGCAAAGATAAACCTTTTACTAACAAGTTGTAGGCCTGGGCGGTGACTCTGCACCATGACCTGCCCACTTAGGAATTTATGATCAGATCACCCTGTGAGGTTACTTCCTGCTGAACCCCCTTTTTCACCCACAGACCTAGTGAATAAAACGGAAGCTCAAAGGAGCGGAGCCCTGTCACACTGTGATGCGAACTGCTGGCCACATACCCTGAGAGGAGAAGCATAGCACTGCTGAGGCCGTGTGTTCATTCCTGTTCTCTGTTTTCAACAGGGATTCAATGAGGGCCTTTTTTAGAACTCTAGAGAGTATGAAGCGAGATAACAAAAATATCATGAATATAAAGAAGATTAAGCTTTGTAAAGAGCACACTGTTCTCTCAGGTTTCAGGTGGAACCCCTGACCTTCAGGTTCCCTGGCAGTGTGGAGCAGCTGCCTTAACCCGCCATCTGGGTTCACCACCCTGTCTTGTGTATGACTTGGGGGCTGAGGTGCCCAGCAACCTGGTTTGGTGGACAGGGTACCATTGATGACTCAGTATATAGTATACATGCTTTAATATGCTGTTTTAAAGATTGCATCTGTTGTTTCTTTAAGCAGGATGGATGTTATATTTAAACCTTTTTTAGTTTTATAGAAAAGCATATGACAATAATGTTGAAGAACTTTTGAAAACATGAAAACTAATTAATCTTGATGGGTCAATCTTTATGTTTGCAAATTGCTTTCCTCAAAGGACACTAGAAGGTTAATTATGAGGGATTTCCTCACCCTTGAGACTTGGATTTTGGAGGGGGCATTATTATTATTGCTATCTTTTCAGGACCCTTTCATTCAAATAACCATTATGAAATGTGGCTTAGGTTGTTCGTTTTTCACTATTAATGTAGGGTTGATGACTCTTGTTAAAAGGATCATTTTCTACATCCAAGATGACTCTATCCAGCAAAGCTTTCATTTAGAATGGAAGGGCAGAGAAAGTGCTTCCCAGATAAGGTCAAGTTAAAGGAGTTCATCATCACCAAGCCCTCATTATATGAAATGTTAAAGGGACTTATCTAAGAAAAAGAAGGTGATCAAAACTATGAACAGCAAAATGACAACAAACTCACAACTATCAGCAACTGAACCTAAAAAGTAAAAACGAAAAAAACCCTAAGCAAACAACTAGGACAGGAACAGAATCACAGAAATGGAGATCACATGGAGGGTTATCAATGGGGAGGGGGACGGAGGAGTATGGGGGAAAAGGTACGGGGAATAAGAAGCATAAATGGTAGGTACAAAATAGACAGGGGCAGGTTAAGAATGGTATAGGAAATGGAAAAGCCAAAGAACTTATGCGTATGACCCATGGACATGAACTAAGGGTAGGGGGGAATGTGGGTGGGAGGCGGGTACAGGACGGAGGGGAATAAAGGGGAGAAAAAAGAATGTGACAACTAATGGCATAATCAGTAAAATATACTTTAAAAGAGTGATCATTTTCTATTATAAATGAGTATGTGAACTGTGATTAAATCTTGCTTTTTTAAATCTCAGCCTTTTTTTAAATTGTCTTTCAAGTACAGTTTTCTGCCTTTTTCTCCCACACATCCCCGCCACCCCAGCCCTCCCCTACTTCCACCCCCTCCTTGTTGTTGTCCATTAGAGCTTACTTTTATATCTTAAGATTGTCTGCTGACACCTCTCATTGGTCTTGTGTGCTGGAAGTTGAAGGTGGCATTGGAGTGTCTTGGAATGTGATGTAACTGGCCTTTGTGAAGAAATCTCTCATATTCTCTTTCCATTGAAATTTCTGCCTTTCAGAGTAGAATGTATGATTGTTGCCAATGATGCCACTGTCAAGGGAGGCACCTACTACCCAGTGACCGTGAAAAAACATTTACGGGCACAAGAAATTGCACTGCAAAACAGGCTCCCCTGCATCTACTTGGGCAAGTCACAAAAGTTGTAAAATAAACTATTTTTAGCTGGTAAAATATATGACTGTTTACAAGGGCTTTATGACTATATATATAAAACTTGTTATCGACAAGTATTTTTTATAACTATTGGTTTCTTCTATATTTACAAAAGAAATACATGTTCTTGGTTGGGAAGTCTGGGAGAAAAAGTAAATAAGAACCACCCATAATAACAGCACTGAGGAGAAACCTTTGACAGTATTTTGGTTTATGCCAGTTTTTTCTCTACAGGTGTGTGCTTTTTTCCTTCCATATGTATATTTTCTTCTGTTAATGGGTTCAAACTATGAAAAAACAATAGCTAATATTTTTGAATCTCTTGAGTTTCAGGTTGTCAGGTACTATGTTAAATGCTTGAGTATGTATATAATCTTTTTAAAAGATATATATTTTTAAATTTATTAATTTTGGAAAGAGAGAGAAACATTGATTTTTGTTGTTCCACTTACTTATGCATTCATTGGTAGATTCTTGTATGTGCCCTGACTGGAGATCGAACCTGCAACCTTGGTATTTTGGGATGATACTCCAAGCAACTTAGCTACCAGGCCAGGGCTGAGTATGCAGATAAAATTTAAAGAAATTTAACTTAATTTTAATTTTTTTAAATATATTTTTAAATTATAGTTGATATATACTCAGTATTATATATTACTTTCAGGTGTAGAACATAGTGACTAGATACTTATATACGTTATGAAGTGATCGCCTGATTAAGTTTAATAGGAAATTTTAATTTTCAACAAAAGTAATTTTATATTTAAAATTAAAATACACTTAAATCTAAGGATATTTTAAAAAGAACATAAAAGCAAGGCAGTATATAATTTTCACCTTCTAGATATTGGTTTAGTTTTGTAAAACGCTAAAATGTATTGTTCATTTATGTGGGTATTTGAACAGGTACTGATGGAGAGATTTTTTTTTTCTGTGAAGGCGAATTTGTCTGGTTGACTACTTTGTATAAATAGAATATAGCAAACGAGGTCCTACTGCTGGCAGGTGCTGTGGCAAACAGTGGAGGGGGTGCAGTGAAGAGTATTAGGAGGTCCTTATCTTCAGCCCACTTGTAATGGTTGGAGACGAGATGTAGTGCATCAAATAGCAATAAAAGACTTATGGTTGTAGGCAGGAATAATAGGTATGAGACTAACTGAGTTTTCGTAGTATTACTGTGTGTACTCACACACATTATTTCATGTGAATTGCGCCACACACATTATTTCGTGTTATCCCAATAAGAGATCTTATGGGAAAGCTGCCATGATCCTCATTTCACAGGCGAGGAAACCGAGGTATAGAATGGTTAGGAAACAAGCCTGTGATCACAAAGCTATGAAGTAACCAAGCTCCATTTTGAACTCAGCTGACATTCTTATCTACCACTCTATAATCTGCAGTAAAAGCAACATCAGAAGGCAATATGTGATACATTGTCACATAAATTCTGTAGATGGTTTCTGTATTGGTTAAAAAGAGGGAAAGACACTTTTTTAAGCTGAACTGGTTAAGCCTTTACAGTGTTCTGAAGCTTTGGCCGGTCCTGCAAGGAGAGAATACAGCACACATCTCAGGTGGAGTTTGGCACAGGGGTAGGAGAGCCTGATGGATCTGAGGGAAACAGTGACGCATTTCGGCTACGTCGTAGGACTGGAGGAAGATGCAGTAGAATAGTTTAGAAAGATGTGCAGATTTCTATGGTTAAGAAATGATGCCGTCACTAATGCAAATCTTCCTGTGTATACCATATTTTGTTCATGGAGATGTACTTACTTCTTTCCTTTTCCTTGTCTTCAGTTGATTCAGGAGGGGCAAACTTACCTCGACAAGCAGATACGTTTCCAGATCGAGATCACTTTGGCCGCATATTCTATAATCAGGCAGTTATGTCTTCTAAAAATATCGCACAGGTAATTTTTCATTAACAAGATATGTTGCTTTTGCTCTAAATGACTCTCCTAAGTAGGTGCTCTTAGATGACTTAAAACTAGTGAATTCAGAGTTTATTCTTTTTCCACAGAAAGAATCTAAGGGTTACCTCTAGTCAGATTCTTCTGTTAATTATGGGAATACACTTTTACTGTAATAGAGGTAATTTACCAAAGAAAAAGTTTTAAAAAGAATGGGCACCAAGTCATTGTTTTTTTATAACCATATTCTGGAGAAATTCTAGTGTATGTATGAGAAGACATGTACAAGAAAGTTTGTTGTAGCATTGTTTGCACAGCGGAAGTTAAAGAGCAGGCTAAACGACCACTAATGGAAGGTCAATAATACAGTTTTTAGCTGTTAAAGTGAATGAACCAGAATTGCGTGGATCAACATGAATACATCTCAGAAAATATTTTGAGTAAAAAAAATAGTGGAATGTAAAAAAGATAAATAAAATTTGAAGCTTTCTAAATTAAAAAAAATAGTGCAGTAAATATATAGCCAGTTGCTGTGTATGTTAAGCTTAAATACATCAAATAATACTGCCTATTATTTATGTCTAAACATGTACATGTGAACAATACACTTAGCTTTAAAATAGTGGTCACCTTCGAGGTGAGAGGGAGGGGAAAGTGGTCAGGAGGAGGTGTATAGAGGCTTCGGTTATGTCTGAAATATTTTATTTCTTTAAATCTGAAAATAAATTGAGCCAAATGTAAAGATTTATTAAGACTTGTATTAGGTAGAAGGATGTTTATTTATTATTCTCTAATCTTTTTTGCATGTTTGAAATACTTCATAATACTGATGCGACTCCTTTATGTTTTATTGGGTTTCTTAAGTTTGTAGATTTTTACTAATATTCTAAGTAATTAGTCCTCACTTGCAATTGTGTCTCTTCTTTTTTATTTTCTATCAGTAGAGTATATTATTATTCACTATATATATATTTACTGTTATGTAGTAACTTTGCATATCTCTGTGCTTTATTTATCTAAATAGAAAATTCAGCTTTGCTCAGTTTTGCATAGATGGCTCTTCCATTATTGGGTATGAAGTTCTTAGTGTGACCTTGGGCAGAGAGAGCAAGTGAGCAAGCGAGTGAGCGTGAGCAAGAGCGAGAGCAAGAGCACTCTTTGTAGGTCTTTATGTGGCCTTCTCTGGGTGTCTGTGTTTTCTTCTCTGGCTTATGAGGACATGCTTATCATGGATTTAGAGCCCACCTGGGCAATCCAGAATGATTTTATCAAAAGATCCTTAATTACAGCTGCAAATAAAGTCACATTCCCAGCTTAAAAGTCACATTCACATAAAACATCAACCAAATATTTACGGAAGACCTGCTGTGAGCCAGGCACTGTGCTCGTGACCCAGACCGGGGCGGGGGTGGGGAGGGTCTTTGCTCCTGTGGAATGAATGTACAGTGGGAAGTGCTTTAAAAATCAGGTCTTTAAGTTCAAAGTGTCATATGTTAGGGATAAGCAATTCCTGCTTATGGTAAAAAAAAAATCTAAAATGCCTCAAGGGCATGTGAATGAATGCCTTCCTTCTGTCTATTTTATTTTTGTTTCCTAAAAATTTTGACATCAGTATTTCTTTAACTGAGCCACTTCTCTTAATTTATTTTTTTCTCTTTCACTCCAAAAGGAAGTACATGGTTGAGGTTTGCCTTTTGATATTTTTATGAACTTCTTGGGATTAAAGAAATTTATTTGTTATTGTATACTAGTCTCCACAGTGCCCGTTCTGATCTTGCCCCCACGTATGAGCTCCAGACCTGAGGTCTGCACCGAGGCCGCTGCTGCACACGTTGCTGGGTCTGCTCTGTGCGAGCACTGCTGTTTCTGTTAAAAACAGTTACTCACTCTGGCTGCTTTTATCCCAGAAAGAACTGTCCCGCTGCTTCTCCAAGGCTAAACTTGGCGTTTAGAATCTTAACACCAACCCTTCCGTTGTGCTTTATCCATTTCTCTCTTTTACTTTGACATTTTCTCATCCACAAATTTTTCTCATTGCCAGTAGTCATGTTGACTTCTTTTTTTAAAAGGAAAAAGAAAAAGTACCAAAAATAATGCCAAGAGCAAAGGGTGTTTTTCAGCTTCTGCTGTTCCTCGGAGCTTCTCTCCTTTCCAGAATTACCAAACTACTTCGTTTTCTTTCTTTCTCTTTTTTGTTTGTTTGTACTGAATTTATTGGGGTGACATTGGTCAATATTTAAAAAAAAATTAATGAATTTATACAAACTCCTTAAGGATTGGCCTACCATCTTCTTTCCTGACAGCTTGCTCTCCTTAAAACTGTTCGCTAACTGAGAGAGCAGATTCTTACTTTACACAACCTTTTGGTCCTGTCACTGTTTCCTGTCTTGAAATGCTCTAGGCTTCCTGGCACACTCTCCATTTAACCCTGCCAGCCCCAGCCAAGAACTTGTCCTTAATGGTTTAATACAAACTCATGACCTACCTGTCAACTCTATGTTTTTTTTTCTAGTCCTGACCTCCCTTCACGCCTCTTCTTACTCTCAGGGCTTGTTTGTGTGGATTTCATTCTGGTGCCATAGGTTTAAACTACGCATTGGGCACTTCAGCTTCCCCTGCTAATTTATTTCTTCACGTGTGTTTCTGTGTGCTATTGATGGTCCTTGCTTCTTGTTCTTTTCCCTAGATTGAGACTTTGGTATCATCCTTGACTCTTCCCTGTTTTTTCCTCTACTTAATTCTTTTAGGTCAAAAGTACATACAGTATCTTCCTTGTTTTTTGTATTCTCAGGAGCTCCTCTGTTGCTGGGAAGATAATCAACACATAATAAACCTTTGATGAATGAAGTCTGTCGATTTTTACCTTTGGGTTGGTCCTCACTCCATTCCCAGTGCCACTTCCTAGGCAGTTTGGGCCTTCATTACCAGCTGTGGAGTGGCACTAGCTTTCCCGTCTGGTGTCCCTGACTGCTGAGTCTCTCCTTTTCTGTCATGCACATTACTGCAGGGTTATTCTTTATCTAGTTCTCTGGTTCCAGAACATAGTTTCTACAAAGCAAGCTTCAGACTTCTTAGCTGGTACTCAAGACCCCGAGTGATCTGGTTCTAACCTAATTTTCCGGCCGTGCTGCTCACGCCCTGTGAACCACCGCCAGTCTGCCCCGCGCTGTGTTCCTGTGCACTTACCTTTAATGACCATCTGCCAGGTCCTCTCCCCCGTCCTGGGGTCTAAGTCTCCAGCCCATCCTACACGACGCTTCCCAGATGCTGCCTTTTTCAGGCAAGCTTCCCAGAATTTCTTACTAGAAGTCATCTTTTCCTTCTCCCGTCTCTGTAATTCTTGAGGTATACCTTACTAATGGCATTTACTCCTTTTATCTAGATATATCCTAATTTCCCTCACAAGACTTTAACCTACTTGAGACCAGAGACATTATCAGATTAATGTTTATATTATCACACATTTCTGTAAGAAAGTGCTTACTTAGTATTAATTAAAAGAATGAAAGTTATATCCATAGAACTAAATAGTTACAAAGAAAAAAGTTATATCCTTATGACTATTAAAGTGATATCTAACATTGAATAATTCTGCTTCTTGTATTTTAATATGTTTTATTATTTAGGCTATTCACTCGACCGAAAAAGACAATTTTATATGTTATTATATGAAACAATTGCTGTAACTCCAGTTCTGTCTTGCGTGCCTTCAGATAGCTAGTGCTAGCTTCCTTGCTTGCTCAGTCCCCGTTTTCCTCCCAAGGCTGATGTTTATTTTAATGTTATTAACCTTGCCCATTGTATATTCACGTATCCACTTCAAAGATCTATGTCTTCCTCTGTTATTTTCTGTATTTTTGCAGTGATAAAAATGTGAACAGATTCCTTCAGATCTTCCAAGTTTAAAATGTTTGTTTTCAAAGAAGAAAAGACAATTCGAATGAGATACTTTGTATTCTCTTTGCTCATTATTTTTGAAATTTATTTTCTTTGCTTCAAACCTTGGTAATTGTTTAGAAAGGCTTAGTTAGGACATTGTATATCACTATTTTAAAAATGAATTTCAATCTGTTCATGAAGCCAGATAGGGCCTAGGGGAGATGAAATAATTCTGTTTAAATGTTTGAGGCTCTCCGATAAAGACTGAGGAAGAAACAAGACATTCTGGGTAAAATAGGCTTTTTGTTTTCTGTGTACATTTTAGTCTGTCCAGTTAGCACAGATAAGCGTGAGCATTCTATAGTCGGCAGTGTGACCAGTCACTGTAGTTGATAGTGTTCTTAAATTCTGGACCTAATTTGGAGCTACGTAATTGATGTCTATTTTATGGCTTTTATTTTTTAGTAGTGGCTCTTCAGGTACAGGAATTAACAAATGCGATATAGGCACTATTTGCTTTCCACAATTACTTTTGGTGAAAAAGGAGTAAGGTGAGAGATTTAAAAATGTACTATTTAAAAACTATACTATTATATTTTTAATGGCTTTTCCATCAAGCAGCCGAAACTTCTTCCCCCTCCAAGTCACATCCGTTTACCACTGCTGTGCCTTTGAACTGAACAGTCTGCAGTACTTCAGTGGAAGGATGGAGGTCTAGAGATTACACGGCTTTCCCTCTCAGAGCCCCTTTCCATAGACTGGCTGCTCGCCTGCAGTTTGTAATTTGTTTTGGGTACAATGAGAACCATTCTGTGTTCAGGCAAGACCTGGAAGGTATTGAAATTTTGTCTAAAGTTCTTAAAAGGCTGTTGCCTCTGTTATGTAGCATCTCTTTTCCTTTTACTCAGATACGTTGCTGTGCCATCCACAGTGGTGATGGCAAGTGTCGTTACTGTCAGGTACACATCATTCTGAGCTTTCCTGCTGCTTTCTTTCTCATTCTTTTTTTAAAAAATCCTTATCCAATGACACATTTATTGATTTGAGTGAATGAATGAGAAAGAGAGAGAAACATTAATGGGAGAGAGAGACACCCGATTGGGGAATTGAACCTGCAACCTAGGAATGTGCCCTGACCAGGGATAGAGCCATGACCCTAGGTGCATGGACACTGCTCCAACCAACTGAGCCACAGTGGCCAGAGTTCTTTCTTACTCTTTTTTTTTTTAGATTTAAAAAAAATTATTTTTAGTGATGGGAAGGGAGGTAGAGAAGCATCAATGTGTGGTTCCCTCTTGCGCCCCCCCCACATCTGGGGACCTGGCCCGCAACCCAGGCCTGTGTCCTGACTGGGAATCAAACCTGTGACCCTTTGGTTCTGAGCCACACCAGCCAGGGTGGGTTCTTTCTTACTCTTGATTCAGTTGTTGGAACCACCTGTGCTTTCTTACCCTACAAGAGCAACCTCTTGGTTTGTCTGTGTCATAGAGCAGACCCATATCACTGGTGACTGTGTAGATTGTAGCCACTCAGTACATTTCTTGGGGGTTTTCCTTTGTCCTGAGGGTCACTGTGCTGCCTGTCTTGGCACAGTGCCTGTGCTGAGCCTCCTGTGTGACTCTGAGTATGATCAGAACAGTTTACGGCCAAGTCTGTTATGCCCTTTTTATATCCTTGTAGCAGAGAAAGCAGCAGAACTTTCTTTGCGGGCCTCCAGATCTTTGGCCCAGAGTGGCCTAGTGTAGGATCTTTGTTGTACCACAAACCAGTGCTTTGGGACTTGCAAAGCCTTCAGTGCTGTTTTGACCCTGGGGTCCCTGTGCTTTTTGAGGAGCAGCAGCAGACACGTGGCAGAGCTCTTCTTGGTTCACAGTTACTCTGTTTTGTGAATGAATGGCTCAGAATTCAATGCTGAGAAGAGGAGATTGTGTCTCAGTGGCATCTCACCTGTGTCCTTTTATTTAATTTTTATTTTTGTTATCGGAATTTGCTTTAGTAATATTAGGTTTTGTTCCTGTTAGATACATGAGACTGGAATAGCTTTTCTTATTGATGAGAAATTGGAGAATTTTGATTCTTATATACTTAGTAACTAGCTTTTGCTTTAATTTTTTAAAAAGATTTCTTTATTTATTTTTAGAGAGAGGGGAAGGGAGGGAGAAAGAGAGAGAAACATCGATGTGTGGTTGCCTCTCATGCACCCCCAACTGGGGACCTGGTCTGCAACCCAGGCATGTGCTCTGACTGGGAATCAAACTGGCAACCCTTTGGTTTGCAGTTCAGTACTCAATCCGTTGAGCTGTGCCAGCCAGGGCTTAAAATTTTTTTAATAACAGCTTTATTGGGATATAGCCCACATGCCATATAGTTTACCAGTTTATTATGTTCAGTGATTTTTAGGATATTCATACTGTCGAACATTTTCATCCCCCAAAAGAAATGCCATTTTCATTAGCAGTTATTCTCCATTTCTACGTAGTCTCCCGGGGCCCTGGCAACCACTAATCCACTTTGTGTTTCTATGGATTTTCCTGTTCTGGACGTTTATACAATTTGAGTCATACAATAAGTGGTCTTTTGTGACTGGCTCCAGGGTTTCCCCATGTCCTTCACTCGTTTAAGAGTGTCCCAGTCTTCAGATGTGTGCTGCAGTTGCAGTCTGTTAAGGCGGATGATTTTGCTCTCTGTGTTACTTATCCACTACTGCAGAACAAATCACCCCTAAATGAAGCAGTTTAAGACAACAACATCTACTATGTCACAGCTTCTATGGGTCAGGAGTCTGGGCTCACCTTAGCTGGCTCCTCTAGCTCTGGTCTCTCACATGCATGCAGTCATCTCGAGGCTTCACTGGGAAGGATCCAACTCCTTGTTTACTCAGGTAGATGTCAGCAGGATTCAGTTCTTTGCAGGCCTCACTCAGTTCCTCATGAGCTGTTAGCCGGGGGCCTTCCTGGTTTTCTTCCCCACATGGGCTTCATCTAGAGCATCTCACCTCGTGTCGGCTGGCTGCATCAGAGTGAGGAAGCAAGTGGGCAAGAGACAGTGCCAGCGAGATGGGGACACAGTGCTTCAGAACTCGATAACAGAGCGACACTTGCCATCTGATAGAAGCACATCACCAGATCCACTACATACGCAAGGGGACGAGATCACACAGGACATGAATACCAGTGTCAGGGATTATTGGGAGGCCATTATTAGCTGGTGTCAGAGGAGTGGATTGTTGGTTCCCGTGGTTTCAGAGGTACTGTGGAGAAAATGCGTCTGAAGTGCCCCTAGGAATATGGTAAAATTCCCTGATGTAGATGTGCCAATAATTTGTCAGCTGTTCACTGGTGAGACATTTCTGCAAAATTGGTAGGTCTTTCTCCCCCAACCTGAGATGGCGTGATGGCATTCAGTTTCATTTTCCTCCTTGTTTTTAATGTTTTTTAAAATTGACACATAATTGACAAAATCATTTTCCTCAGTTTTGTCTTATGACATTTTAGGAAACTAATTCCTCTGTCTTTGTCTCCTCCTGTCCCACATCCCGTGCCAGTCCGTGGGCTCTGAATACTCACTGGCAGGGCCGTTCTTGCCTCCCCTTTAAGTTCTTATTGTTTCCATGGAACCCTGCTGTGCCTGTTTAGTTCTGTAGGGCTCACTTTTGAAGTGTCCTCTTTTAGGTTCTTACGTCATTATAATTCTTCTCTGTACTTCCTTGACTTTTTTGTAGCACTGAAATAGTTTAAGCAGAGCCTGGTGTTCTGGTACAGAGGGCAAGCTGACAAGTTGCAGTTGTGTCCTTTGCTCCTGCTGGAACCTTAAGAAAAAGCCAATAAGATACTTCAGACATGCAGAAAGTACAGAGAATAATAGAGCAAAACACTCACCTACCTTCCACTTGGATTTATGAAGTGTTAACATTTCATTATTATTGCTTCAGGTGTTTAAAGAACTTACTTATTGGCAATTTATTTAGCCATTCAAAATATTGTATTGATAGGCATGTTGGTTATTTGCATATTTTCACTATTATGAACACGGCTACAGTGAATTTGTTTTGTGCTTGCAGGCATGAGTTTTTCTAGCC
>PVKM010002384.1:6126-65721 GCA_004027735.1 Carollia perspicillata | reverse complement strand
GAGGGGACAGCAGGAGCCCTGTGTGCTCACCGCCCCTGGGCCCGGCTCTGTCTAGCCCAGACTACCCTGCAGAGGCCACACCTGGCCTCGTCCCTCCCACTGCCTGGCCCACACCACCCCACGCCTCCGTGCACCTCCCTACTCTGCCCTCCTGTGTTCCCGGAGTCTGTTCTCAACTCTCAAACCACACCGTGCCACCCTCAGTACCAATCGATCTGCTGCTCAGCTGGCTGCAGCACCAGCCACGCCCAGAGGCCCCGTTGTGGTCCCTTCCCGCCCCTCCCCCAAATTGGCCCCTTGCTCTCTTCAACCCCAGCAGGAGGTTCTGACCGCAAGGGCGGCGCTGCTGCTCTCTGCCCAGGGGTCTGCTGTGAGGTCAAGCTCACTTGTACTCCACTGATGGAACCACGTGACCCCACCCCCTTTTCTGCATACTACTGACGATCCCTGACATTTTACTCCCTAACAGACTTTCTGCCTGTCTCCTCCACCTCCCCGTCCAGTTAAACTGTCCCTCCCCAATGACAGGGTCTCTTTATTGGCTGTGGTCACCAGGGTGTCTGTGCCAGCACCGTCTGTGAACCCAGCGTGTCCCTGTGCTTGGCCGCCCAGCGGGCACTGCAGCAGGCCTCACAGCCACGCCGCACAGCGCCACGGGGTAGGAACGGTGCCGGGCACTGCCTGGGCACCCCACCCCCTCGTCCCTGGGACCATGCCCGTGACAGGCAGGAGAACAGGACAAAGCTTTTGGGGTGTTACTCTAAATAACGTAGCTCCAAGCACGGCACCACGACCACAGAGAAACACTGAACTCGACAGTTTACTGGAACTTCTACCTATCGATCTCACAGGAGCCAAGACGCCTCCGTCTAAGTGGCCTCAGATGATAAGTCCACGTGAAAGCAGAATGGGGCTGATGTCATGCAGACAGAAACAACCAAGGGTGCCTACACATCCCCATCAGACGCCAAGAGCCACGTGCACTGTGCAGCCCAGATGCTTCCTTCGCCGGGCAACTGCATGGGCAGCGTGGCTGCTGAGGGTGGCCAGGGTGCGGAAGACCCAGAGACTCTTCTTGGCCCCTGCGCACTTACGGCAGCACCACCGGGGTGGGGACGCACCTGCTGTCTGGCCAGCATCGGGAGGACGATGTCGGCAACCTGCCGGGACAGCCGCTTCCACTTATCCTCGCTCTCCTTGTGGCACTGCTGCAGGACGAGGACGAACATCTCCAGCACCTGCAGGGCGTGGGCGGCACGGTCACCTCCATGCCGCATGCTCCACCCGCTGCCAACGGGCTCAGCAGCAGGCGCCAGGACCATGCCACTGTGACCCCCAGTGAACCCCAGCCCGGGGACACTCGCGACGGGCAGCCGAAGGACGACCACGGAGCCGGGGAGGACCTCCTCCTGGGCCGCTGCAGGCACATGCGATGGCAAGGCCCCCCTTGCCATCACTCCTGTGGGGTTTCACAAGCCTCCCCCACCACAGGAAAGGCACAGAAGGAAGACCAAGTTGCCACCAGCCTTCGGCAAAGCCCACACGCAGCCTTGGCCCTGCCTTCTGCAGACGCTCTATGACCTGACCTTCGTGGACGCTGGCCACACCTGTGCTCTCCGCAAGATGCCTCCCCCTGTGCAGCACCACCTCGCAAGTAAGTGCAGCTGCGTGGGCGCACAGCCTGAACCCCGGGCACACTCGACCAGGACCTCCACACACAACAGCAGCCGTGGGCTGCAACAAATGCCGCACAGCCTGCAAAGCTAAAAATACTCACCTGCTCATTCAGAGAAATCGAGGGAAGGGAACACACGAAAAAGAAGTGTGCCGGCCTGGCCTACTGCAACATAGGACTGCTGCGAAGGCAGAGGCGTGCCCATGTGAGCCCGCCCTCCACAGTGCACCGCTGCAGCACTCGTGCCTCAAACTACCTGAAATCTGAAACTCTTGCTCCACCCTAAGGAAAGCAGAACCAGAGCCAGCTCAAAGAAACACACCGATGCTGCTGACTAATTGTTCTTAGTTCTCGTTTTGGAAAAGCGGGCCTCCCCACACGGGGGCTGCTGTCCAGATGCCCTCTCCCGGCAGCCCCAGCCCGAGTGCCCAGGCTGGCGTGGACAGGGGGCTGTGGTGTCTCCCGTTCCTGCCGGGCAGCATAGGACACGGCCGCCCACATGGCCGCCTCTCACCTGGTGGTACTGGATGAGCCTCAGGAGCATCGACACCACCACTTCTTTTTGGGTTTCCAGTTCCTTTCCTGCGTCAGCCTTATTGGTTCCTCGTAACACAAAGAGGTCGTGGACGATGGGCTGCAGAGCTGGTATGGCTGAGGGGACAAAGGGCCGTGCTAAGAAGCCACAGAGTGACGCTCACATTTGGAATCCAGGGTGTAACACCCCCGGATGTGTTCAAAGGCAGAGCGAAGCCCAGCTAGCGCCCGGTCTACTGGGTGCTGAGATGCTATAGATGCTGTGTCAGGAAGGCCGCCACTCCTCCCCTGGCACTCAGGCCGTAGCTCTGCAAGAGCTTGAAAGGCGAACCAAAAGTAGGGTTTCTGTGGTGCAACACCACTCCTGACAAGAAAGGGACACAAATTCAAGGCAATGAAACCTCCTACCACGTGGAGTAATGCCAGTCGACGGGCCGGAGCGGCCTCCCCGAGCGCATCTCTGATAGGAGCCCCCGGGGCCAGTGGCAGGCAGCCTCCTGCACAGGCGTCAGTGGCAAATCCACCCCCTCCGGCCAGAAAGGGCCTCCTGCCCATCTGCCCTGACCCTAAGAAGCAGCCCAGCACATTCTCTGTTTTAAGACCACGTGAGGAACCCAGGAAATGCCTCCCTGGGAAGAGTGCAGCCCAGAGGCAGGTGAGAGGCCCTGCCTCCCCACTGGGAACAGACCACATGGGCACTCCCCCCTGGAACGCGCACGCAGCACACCTGCTGACTTCCCAAGACGACCGATCTCCCCACAGAAAGCAGAGGGGTTTCGCTGCCCGACCACTTTCCACCAAGACTCTCTGTCCCTGGAAGCCTGTCATCTGTCCATCCAGTACCTGACACGTCACCCCACCATGTGCCACAGCCGTGCCCACACATGGGTGACTGGGGCTTTCGCTCAGGCTAGACCCTGGCCCTTGAGAGGATGTGCTAGTGAGGACGCAGAGCGTCCTGTTGCCCGCTGTGCAGCTGGCCCTGCAACGCACACTGACGGGCACCCTGGCAACACTGAGTGTGCAGCAGTGCCACACGCCCTCGCGCCTGTGTCTACAGAGGTCTCAGGAAGCGGCTGCTCGAAAGCCTGCAGCTCCTGACAAGGGAGCTGGACGGGAGCCAGCAGAGAGTGCCGAAGAACAGCTTCCCAGCTCAAAGAAAGACTCCAGCCGTGCTGAAAACCGCCCGCCTCGTCCCACAGGTGAGGCACAGGCTGCATGAGCAGCTGCCTGCCCCTGGGGGTCCTCAAGAAGGCCCAACATCACCAGGTGAAGAGGGTCCTGAATCAGGGCCCCTGGCCTCCCAATACTGCGTATAACCACCAAACACCCTTGCCGAAGCTCTATCTTCCCTTTCTTCCTATCATGTGACAGAAGAGGGCACCCATGTCAGAACGCACCTGACCCCCACAGCATCCCGTGGCTGCTCTGCTTCTGCTCAGTAGGCGCGAACCCTCAGAGTGAAGAGCACTCCCCCATCACAGCACAGACCTTCACGCATGCGCACAAAGCAGCGCACAGAGCAGCAGGGACCCTGGAGGCGGGCCGTGAAGGCCACTCCCCTGAGCAGCTTGAGGACGAAGGCCCCAGGGAAAGGCGTGCCTCGTTACCGTGAGTCACGGCCTTCCTGCCACTGGCCATGACACCATCACAGAGCTGGATGATCTTGGGGATGCCGATGATCTGCTTGGAGTGATAGCGTTCGTAGGACAGCAGGACCAGGAAGAAAAAGATGTTCGGGATGATGGCCTCCGACTCCCTAGGGACAGAAACGTCCACTGAGACACCTCCCTCCCAAACCCAGACACACGGCCATTGTAACAGCACGGTGCTACTCAACGTGGGGTGAGAGCTCACCCAGGGGCGGGGGAGGGGGGTGCGCCCCGCAGCTCCCCACTGCCCCTCACTCGTCAGGTGAAGAAGTGAGGCCAGGGAGACAAGGCGAGCCGCCTGGTGCTCACCCGCAGGCCCGGCGCCCTGTGACGGGAGTGCGACACCCAGTCTCTGCACTGTTTCCCCAGCTGCCTGTGCGGCCGGTCAGAAACGGAAGGACTTTAGGTTTCGGTGATGACACGTTTTTCCCCGCACAAGAGGAGACACTAACCCTCCCTGTCCGGCAAGGAACGCCGTCACTGATTCAGTGCGAGACAGGGACCTGCCAAGGGCAGCCACACCTGAGAACGACTTCTTTAAGGAGCTGAAGAAGTAGCATTCTCCCAGACGAGGCTCTGTTTAGCACCCAGCGTCAAGATTAAACGCTCGAAGAGCAAGATGGAAACGAATGACGTGTGAGCACCAGGTGTAGGACGGCTTCTGAACAAGCCTTCGAGTGCTCAGCAGTTTCAAAGAGAAACGAGAACGCACAGCATTTATCAGATTTCCAACTTAAAAAACTAGCAAAAATGGCTAACGTTATTTTAAAGTACACTTGCGGTAATCTAAAATTACACGCACTCGCCTAATGAGGACAAGAAACATAAAAACCACAAACACCGTTACCTGAACTGGCCGACTTCAATGTATTCAAACTGCTTCAGCACAAAGCCAATGAACACCTGCGACAAAGAGAAACTTCACATCAGTAATGAAAATGTGCAAACGAGGCTGCTTTCACCCTTAATGTCTGTGTACACGTGTAACGAGTTTCCTGGGAGCAGGTAAATTTGCTGTGCTGTGTACAAGAGCTCAAACACATTCTACCGGAAACCTTCGGGGCTCAGCCAGGAATCGCTCTGAACACATTTCCTGAGCACTGAGGTGAGGCCCCTTTGGGAGAACAAGTAATAAAGGCCAGGAGACTGTGGGCTTTCGGCAAGCCAGACCGAAAGTCCCTGGCTTGTCTGCTTGGTTGAAGGAGCCCAACGCAGGGGCCACTGAGACGAGAGGGGCTGGGGCAGCCGAGTGCGTCAGACCTGCGTCAGGGCCAGCGGAGCCCAGCTCCCCTCCGAGCACCGTCCGCGCGGGCTGAACAGGGAGCCCCCGCATCCACGGCTCCCTCCTAGGCCCTGGCGCTACACCCACACACAGCAGCTGCTCTGTAAATCACCTGAATTGACCTCAATCATTTGTCAGCTCTAGTTCCTGCTCCTGTTGAGAAAAATGGTCACTGCCCCATCTCCTGAGAACCGGGCAGCCGGGACACTGAGTGACAAAAGCAAGTCAGAGCCAACATGGAGCAGGGAGAGCTCGTGGTGAAAGCCCAGTGCTGCTGGGCTGCTGGAGGAGACATCGCTGTGCTGGCCGAGGCACATGGGGCGGGGCCCCCAGGAGGCAGGTGAGCTCAGCCTGTCTGCCGAGAAGCACAGCCCGGAAGGTGCTCGGCTGCCCACCCAATGACTAAGGAGCAGACAGAGGTTTTAGGAAGACAGAAGGAAACAGCACAAACTGTCCCATCTCTGAGCACAGGCCCAACTCAAGAAAGTGTGATGAGGGTTCCATCTACACGACAGGTCTGCATCAGTGTGGGCAAGTGCTCCTGCTCCCCGTCTGCGGCAGAGAGCCCAGGAGACCGGCCTGGAACACGAAGGCACCTATGCTAGCTACGGAGTCAACTGGGGTACTGTGCAGCCAGGCGGGCGCACCCCTTGGACTGGATCAAACCAATGACCCTGGCTTCCCCTTGGAGGAGCACTGGCTGTGGGCCCTGGGAGCACTCTGTCCTCAGGCCTGTCCAGGGCCCCATAGGCCCAGCCCCCCACTTCAGACTGCAACTCCCCACCCACAGGAAAGGGCATGATGGCCCCAACCAACACTAAAAGCACCTTCTACAAAGGAGAGACGGTGCTTTGCAATGCCATTCTGGTAACTGCTGCAGGAGACGAGGCGTGGACAGGCCATGGGCACGAGACCCCCACGGCCTCCTGCGTGGGTGACAGCACCACACTGGCTCTTAACCACACTTCCCGATTCTCCTGAAGATATAGACCCTTTAAGGCAAGGGTTGGTGCGGACGAGCACCTACGTCTCGGAGAACTGTGTAATTTCCAGCTAACAATCATCCTGCCTCACAAAGGGAAGTGGCCAAGAGCACAGCCCAACATCAATGCCAAATGTGATGCCCTGAAGTCAACCAGATCTGTAGTCACCTCACTGGTGTGGGTCTTGGTTTGTAAGAATTAGCACAGGATGACACGGCAACCACAAGAGGCAGGCCTGGAGGCCACGTCCCACCTGGAGAGGAGGAGGGTGGGCGTGACCCATGAGGACAGGGCCTGGGGACCAGTGGCTGTCCCATTAGACCTCACTCCCTGTTAGAGGTGAGCTTACTGCAGATGGCTTCAAACTAAATGTCGTAACTCACCGACTGTTTAAAGTCAGTCTCTGGGCTTTGTAAAAATATTCCCCAAACAATAAATCCTCCTAACTACACCTCACAATTTAAATTCAAATTTACCTTGGAGTATGGGAGGATGCATAGACAAGACAAAACTTTGGCAAGGTGAAAAGGGATCAAGGGAACCCTAACAGCCCGCGTAGGTGGGGGAGCCTGGGCGAGAGCGCCAGGTGCTCTGCATGACCGCAGTCTACACAACCAGGCGTGTGGCCAGCCTGAAATCAGCGAGAGGCAGAGACTGGATGGGAACACCAGGCGGCACGTGCCTTCAAGGCAGGTGGCCTCGGCGGCGTGCAGGAGCGACCCACCTGGTCTGAGTCCAGGAGGCAGTAGTTGACCCGCAGCTGCACCAGCTGCGCCAGTAGGTCCAGGACCTGCCTCTGCAGCTGCACGGACGTGGTGGTCGTGTACTGCTTCAGTGCCTTTATGACCAGGGGCTCGAACAAGCGGATGTGGCTGTGGATCGCGTTCTGTGAGGGAAGCAGGGAGAGTCCGTGAGGGAGTCTTTGGCTGACAAGCGTCAGGCTGCCACCTGGAAGGCGTCAGGCCAGCCGCACCCCAGTGGTCACCTGCCAGCTCTCTACCTTGTCTGCACGGTTCTTGGTGACACTCGTGAGGTTAGTCTTCACCTGGGTGGACACTTTCTGGAGGACGTCAAACCACCTGTGGACGGGGACACGAGAAGGAAGAAGGCCTTTCCATGCCCTGCTGCATGCTCAGCACGGCCCGAGTCTCACCCTCACGCTCACGCTGCCCCGTCAGAAGGAACATCAGAAACGCCCCCCTATGAATGAAGGCTGAAGCCAGACCACGCCGAGGGCCGGCGGACTCTCGGGGCTGGCGCCTGCAGCTGACATGCAGACAGGAGAGGTGACGGGCATTTGAGAAGTCCAGGGGTTCACAAGATGCCATTTCATTTTCTTGGAAAAACCTTCAGTTTAAATTTTACATCAACTTCACTCTTTTCCTTGTAAGAAACGCACACAAAAGGACAGCAGTGCACATCTTCACACGCTGGCCTGGCTTTTGTTTGGTGCTAGAGGGTGTGGGGAACCTCCTCCTGAGACACGGACAGAGAGCAGGCTCGTCCCCGTCGGAAAGCCCACATCACAGCCCTTCCCTGGGCTCCCGACTCCACTGCTTTACCCAACGAGGTTTTATCACTGCGTGTGTGTAAAAAGGGGAAAATGAGGCATCCTGCTGTTGCAACCCACAGAAGTAATGCAAATATCTGCTCATCGCTCTCGTAACTTAAGAATCAACTACAGCCCCGGCTGGTTCAGTGAACTGGGCACCAGTGTGCGAACCAAAGGGTCACTGGTTCGATTCCCAGTCAGGGCACACGCCTGGGTTGTAGGCCAGGTCCCCACTTCGGGGCATGCTAGAAGCAACCACACATTGATGTTTCTCTCCCTTTCTCCCTCCCTTCCCTCTCTCTAAAAAAAATGAACTACAGTATTTCAGGCATCAAAAACACCACCACTGATTTAAGTCAGAAAAGACTTTTTTTAGCCATCAAGTTACTAAACAAACATTATCCAAGCCTCTCCTATGATCTTCTAATACCTCAGTACACTACGCCACTGTGCCATCTGAGAGCTATCCTTTTACCTTAAGCCCAAAAAGTGCCACCGACACAGAGCCCCTTAGTAGGAGAAACACATATGGCCAGCCCTAGGACGTAATAAAGTGCCCTCCCATCCCAGGACATGACACGTGGCTGTACTGGCTTGTGGACGACCTGGCAGCGGCGTAGGCTTCTCAGGCTCCCCTATCCTCTGGCCCAGCCCCTCTGAGGCCGCACAACCCAATCCCACCTCCCTGGACCACAGGCTCTTTGTGGCTAGGCCAGGCCCTCAGCATCCCAGTGACAGCCCCATTGCCCACAGCTCTCTGCACAAGCCCTGCCTGCCCCTCGTGTCTCTACCGCAGACCGCGCTTGCGCGGGTGCCCGTGGCACTGGAGTACAGTTACCCAGAAGCGTCATGGTCCTGCTCCGCCTGCACCATGGTCCGCAGGCTGGCGTCCGCCAGGGCCTGGGTGAAGTGGGTGTACGGAGCCATGAAGCAGTAGTGGTAGAGGCCCGGCCTCATGCTGGACGAGCCAAGGCGCTGGGCTCGGCCCTGGGACTTGCTGGGGTTGGATGATAAGCCGTCAAACTGGGAGGCCAAGTTTGTCCCAAAGAGAGTCTTCAACAACTAGAGTGAAAGAATGAAGCCACCAGCGTGCCACCCAGCGCAGCACAAGCACATGCCCACACTGACGCCAAGCCATCTGCGGTGAGTGCACAGGGCAACACTCGCGCAGACCGGGTTCTCGGTGAGTGAGCATCAGTGTCCGCACCTGTGAAGGGCGGTTTTCCCCTTAAAGAACCGCCCTGATTTCCAGCTGCTCTGTGGTCCTAAACAGGACCGCACATTCTAATACCTAGAGGGATACTGGGATGCCAGGTAAGTAAAAGGGGTGTAGTAGGCCTCCACGACCCTGTGCCCTCCCTGGTGACAGGCCTCCCGTTCCAGGACACGTCACCAGGACCACCTTCAAAAGGACAGGTAGCACGATGTCGTGAAGCCTGGAGCAACAGGCCGAAAAGGACGGGAAACTGCTTGCTCACCTGCTGCACACACACAGTGGCCATCATCGGCTCCCGGCTGAAGCAGGACTTCAGGTACCCCAGGATCTCCTCGACACACTGTGGGAGAAGCAGCGAGACGTTGGAGGAGGTGACTGAGGAGGCGTGCTCGTGCGCCGTGACTCCCAGTCGGAAAGCCCCTGACCTGCCTGCTAGCGAGAACATCTACCCGCGCAGCACGCGCCCGTGGGGGCTCTGGCCCCCAGGCACGACGGCAGGCGCCAAGGAGACAAAGTGCAAGAGGAGTGGCTAGCCTGACTGCTGAGGCTGCAGGTCAGGGGCAGAGGGGACAGCGCTGGGTCAGATGCCACCGCAGATGTGGTGACAAGTCTCACCCTGAGGGAACAATAACTGAGCACTGGCAGAACAGAAGATGGTCTGACCATTGGCGACAAGTCTCAGCTGATATATGGGAAAAGGCACAGGAATAACTGAGAAGATAAAATATGCAAATAAACATATAAAAGAACAAGAATATAAAATAACGCACACAATGATCAAAACCAGGCGAGCTTTCCAGCACACCACAAAGACTCAAAGACGGGAACACTGGTGAACTCCGGCAGACACCCTGTACTTCACTCAAGGAGCCACAAGTTTAAAGGGGGCTGTCAGTAACTTGCTCTGAAATTCCCCTGGAAATGAAGTGTGAGGAGCCAGACAGGTGGACGCACACGACAAAGCAAAGCCAGCTGTGCGCTGGCCAGCGCGTCTGTGGGGTGCAAGTGACGAGGGCGGCCCCGCAAACTTCAAACTCTCCCAGGCGTTTGACGTCTCCTTACGGAATGGGCGCAGGGAGACAGCTGGACATGGAACCCCGTCCCCCCACAGCTCTGTTGCGTCCCGGGGCCCCACGGGGCACGTGGTGCACCCTCGCCAGGTCTGTCTCTGCCCCTTTCACTTGCAAAGGTCAAATAGGAAAATAAAGGGCTATGCCAGCACAGGGCTGAACCCGTTAATGTTCTAGACTAAGAGGGGCCTAAGCTAATACACAGCGAATAACTGGAAACAGGACAGAAACAAGCCCCTGCCCCCACAACCAGAGGCCCAGGCTAGACCGGATTCAGGGGCTATGACACAGCAGCGAGGGCGCGCAGAGGCTTCTCCCCGAGCTGTTAGCACTTTCTGAATGTGTCAGGCTGCCAGCTACGTGAGCTCAGCAAGAAGACAGGAAACTCGAACCTTCCCGACGTCCTGCAGTGTTGCCAACTCGAGGATCTGGGAGAGCACGTCCAAGGCCGAGCGTAGAAAACCCCCAAACTTCTCCGTGCTGTTCTGCAGGTCCAAGGTGACCTTGGGAGGGGGAGAGCACCGGGTTACTGCACGACTGCACTGGGTGGTCTGCGACGAGGACACACTGTCTGCTGGGGTGCAGCCCCACACGCCCCCCATTGGGGACGCACCTGCCGCCTGCCTGTTCTTAGCACTGGGAGCACGCACGGGAAGGAAATTCTATAGACAGCCATGGAGAGACTGTGTCTCTCAAAGGCACCTTCTGGCCGATGCTGACTCTACTGACAGAAACTGTCCCTAACCTGCCTTCATAACCGGGCAGAGCTTTAAATGGCCATCACAGCCACTACTTGAGCAGCGGCGTACCAACAATGCGAAGCACGTGTCCTGTTCCACATACACTGGGGTCTGTGGGAACATCGTTATCTAATTCAGACCCAGCCTTTCAGTGTGGCCACAACAAAACACTAGTCTTACGAAGAATTACAATTCTAAAGACCTCAGCTTAAATCACATAGCAGTAACCCTGTTTAGTAAACAGAGAAAGGGTCAGGCCCAGAGATACATTATGTGAGAACAAGGTTAAAGGGAAGAGATTGACAACAAAAACAAAACCTGGCCAAACCCCTGCACAAGTGCAACAGTAAACAAAGCTGCTCCGTGAAGTAGGACCTGACCACCCTCCCTGAAAGAGGAAGCGGGTAAGGGACACACGGGACGGAACTGTAAGAGGACCTAACACTGGAGCCACGCTTCTGCCCCCGACAGTGTTTCCAATAGGCCGAGGGGGGCATGGTGGGAAGGGGCCCACCTCCAGCCGGCACTAGGGTAGGGGCGGGGAGAGGAGGGTTGAGCCCTGAGACCTGAGGGCTCTGAGGACAGCTGCACAAGGACCTGGAAGCTCTGAACTACACCACGGAGGCCCCAGGAAGCCCTTGGGCACTGGCACACAGTGACAAGGGCAGCAGCACCTTGTAGTTGGCGTGGGTGGCTTTCAGGACGTCGTGCAATCTGAGGTATGAAGGAAGGTGGTAGAAACTCCCCAGGGACGAGGATTTACTTGCTGTGACAGGTCCTGAGCCTTCTGACTGGCGGGAAGCTGCAGACAGACACATACACACGTTTAGATCACAAGTGCGCACTGGCCGAGTTTACAACAGACCACTGGCAATAATGGTTTTCACAAGTATTCTAGCAGAATAAAACACAAACTTCTCTCTGACTTTTACTTAATTAGGAGTAATGAAAAACTGAATAATCAGCCTAAGTACAATCCAAGTACCTCCCACAAAAATAAGACAATAAAAGCAGGTAAGGAAAGAGCTCGGTGTGATGCTATCATGCACTCGTTCCGGTCTGGCGGCCTGTCTGCAAATCAGAGGAGCAGTAATGCATTCAATGGCCTCAGCCAGTCACACGAGCTCTCGGAGCCCAAGGCTGCCCATGGCAGGACAGGGTTGACCCCGGCCAGGTTAGGCCCTGCAGCCACCCAACAGGGATGACGCATGAACACGCTCCGACCACTGTAAGGGGACACAGGTCGTCACTGAAGGGGTGTTAACCTGTATGTGCCCAGCACTACGTAAGGCTACTCAAGCACAAGCTTTAAAGGTGCTCGACTTGGGGAGTCCTCAGCCTGTTCAATGACCAGGAGGGAGGGCAGACAACACTGCCACCTCTGCATATGGGAGGTTTGAGTGCTCGTTCCCGCGGCGCTGCAGCCCCTCACCCCTCAGAAACCAGGGCTGTCAGCCCTCACGTGCAGGCTTTGTCCGAGGGAAGCAAGGGAGGGTGGTGACCGGCCCCACGTGTGCGGAGAGGGAGCTGGGACCACCTGCTCTGCCTGGTGCCCCTCGAGCACTGGCCCCACAGCTGCACCCCTGGAGCCTCTGGCCTGGCAGCTTGGGGATGCTCGGGAGCAGCAACCTCCAGGAGGCTGTGGCGCCCCAGGCCCCTCTTGCTCGGATGACTGCATCCCCCATGTATCCGACCGGGCACTCCCCACTGTACACTTCCCACTTCCTCCTTCGGAACCCTCCCCTGTGGCGGCCCCTCTTCCCCATGACCTCCATCCCCAGCCACTGACGTCGCCACCCTTACTGAACCCCCAGACCCCTGCACCCCACTCTAAAGTGGGGAGAAGCTGGCACATGGGGAAGGAGGCAGCCAGCAAGGCTCCTTGCCACGGTGACAGCACCTCAGTAAGTGACACTCAGAGATGCTCCCGACCAAAGGTGGTCTGTACACACTCAGCAATTAGCATTCACTCTCTGAAACCACACCTGGGGAAGCCACTCCTCCGGCTTCACGGCTGTGGACATATTTACAAAAAGCACTGAGTCATTGCGTCGGCCCAGCCACAAACGTAAGCCTGGCCCTCTATTTCTGTGACAGGGTCAGGCCTCGCCGCCCGCCCCGTGCCGGCTTCCTACCTGGACTGGCCTCACTGCCTCTCTTGGGGCTCAGCGGCACAGACGCCGGCTCACCAGGCTCTTTCTCCTTTCCCTTCCGTCGGATGGGGCTCAGAGATGGTGGGTTCGCCAGGGATGGCAGAGCTGCCTGGAACAGAGAGCCAGAATCCAGGAGTGTGGCCGATGCAGAGAGTGAAACCCGCAGTACCTGGTTCTATTGTCCACTGGAAAGAACCACCCCACGCAATTCGTGTCCTCTTCGACCCCACATTTCCGGAGCTCAGAGACCGTCCACGCCCCATGCACTGTGGGCACTGCCCGGAACACCCTGACGGGAGCGCCGCGAGTGTCAGGGACTGAAGGGGCCCTGGAGTCCTAGGCAGGTCGCCTCCAGGCACAGCAACCAGAGTGTCCTCCAGGAGACATGACAATAAAGAGGGTGTGAAGCCACGTTTCAAACTCCGTCTTCCAGAGGCAGAAACAGCTCAGAGGTGAGGTGACTTATGCAGGTCAGAGCTGACAGGCAGCAGAGCTGGAAGCCAGCAAGCTACAGAGTGCCCGGGCTCCCACGCTCGGGGAGGCAGCGGCAGAGGGAAGAGGGCGATGGAGCCTGACTGCAGGACCCAGCACTGCCACCCATGGACTCACACTGCCAGGGAAGTCGCCTCACATGCTGGGGCCCGGGCTGCCGGGCGGAAGTCACGTCTGCAGTCGGGAGGGCTGGGGGCCGCTCTGTGGCTGCCGTGCCTGGGAACACACTCCGAGGAGGGCGGCATGCAGCACAGGCGTGCCGCACGCCACCTACTTCAGAGCAGGCACACCCACAGCAACAAAAAGGCGGCCAGTGGAGCCGGGGTGAGGGGGGGGCATGGGCGGGCTGAGGGGTGACAGCTAAAGGACACTGCGTCCCTTTCTGGCCCTAGAACTGACTGGTGATGGCCGACTGGCCCTGTGGGAGCAGGGAACCCGCAGGAGCCGTCCGCTCTGACCGGGGCGCACTGTGGTGCATGGGTCACGTTCTCGTCGTGTCGCGTGTCAGTAATGCTGGCCAAGAAACAAAGCCAGAGGCTACTGCAGTCATCCGGATGAGACTCCCCATCCGTCTGGACCAGCGGAGTGGCCGAGACACAGCGGAGACACAGGGAAAGCTGGGTCTGCGCACCCATGTGCACGTGTGTGTGAGTCAGTATGTGCACACGCATATATACATGGAAGTGCGTGGTTGTTGCAAGACACTAAGCAGGGAAAATGAAGGACTGGGGAGCAAGGACAAAGAGCTGTGGCGACTTGTGCGTCTCCGACTTCACAGGACGCACAGAGAGAGAAGCAGGGAGGGTGGTGCAGGCTGACCGGGCAGTCCGCAAGCCCCCGGCAGAGCGGCCACGCAGCGCTGCCCACAGCAGACTGGCGCCCCGCGGACAGGTCTGGGGCCTCTGGGGTTTGGGTGCTGAGGATGCAAGAGCAGGCCTGCCACCTGGCGCTGCCCTGCCCTGCACGAGAGCCGCTGCGGACACGTGGCTACCAGAGTCTCAGAGTGACGACAGACAAACTGGGATGCCGGGCCCCTCTGTGCTGCTGCAGGGAAGGCGGACTGTGCAGCCATCGTGGAGAAGGATACGGTGCTTCCTCAAAAGTTAAAAATGGAGCTGTCCTGGGACCCAGCAGTTCCAGGAAACTCGAACACTAGTCTGAAAAGAGGCGCTATCTGCATCCACTGCAGCACTCTGACCACAGCCAAGGTGTGCAAGCGACCCAAGCGCCCACCAATGGACGAGCGCACCAAAGCAGGAAAGGTACACACACACACACACGTGCAAGTGTGTTTGACGGAATGTTCCTCAGCCATGAAAAAGAATGCGGTTGCTGTTTACGACACGGACAGATCTAGAGCAGGGGCCCCCCACCTCTGGGCCACAGACGGGCCCCGCTCGGGCCCCGTGAGTGACTGGGCCGCACGGCAGAAGGGCTGGAACGTGATGTGCCTCCGTCATCCTGAAACCACCCCACCCTGATCTGTGGAGGAACTGTTTGCCACAAAACTGCTCCCTGGTGCCAAACAGGCCGAGGACCACTGAGTGAAGTCAGTCAGACAGAGAAGGACAAGTACCATGGTTTCACTTACATGGAGAATTTAAAAAAAACAGAATAAACGAACAAACAAAATAAAACCAGACTCACAGACACGGAGATGAGCTGACAGCTGCCAGAAGGGGGAGGTCAGGCAGCTGGGCGGAGAGGGGGACGGGATGGCGACGTGCAGCCCAGCCCCTGAAGAACAGTTATGGGGCATGAGGCCCAGCACAGGGGAGGGGTATCGCAGTAAGTGTGTGTGGTGCCAGGTGGGTGCCAGACTTACCAGGGATCACTCTGTTAGTTACATAAGCATCTCACCACTATGCTGTGCATCTGCTGTAACTCTGAATGTCAATTGTAACAGAACAAAATAATAATGAAAAAGAGGTTTGGGCCCTCAGTCACAGGGCCACATGTCAGGTGTGCTGCAGCCACAGGAGAGGAGGGAGAGCTGCTGTCCGACGGGTGCAGGTGTGGCCTGTTTCCCTGGTCACAGAGACCTGGACTGGCCGGCGCTGACCCAGGATGAAGCAGGATAGAGCCTGGAAAGCCTTCACGGTGGGCCAAAGATCAAACCCAGAAAGCACTGGGAGAAGTGATCGGCAGAAACCAGAGGTAATCCAGAAGCCAATAGGAGCGAATGTCCCAGGACAAGAGGGTGGCACCGAGTGGCACAGAAGAAGTGAGACAGAGCCCGAGATGCGCCCATGAGACTCAAAGACTGACTTGGGCAGGAGGCGCTGCTGCTGCAGCAGGTGGTGGCAGAAACCAGACCTGCGAGGCTGGGGAATGGGGGCCGGTGCCGTGGGCAGAGGCCAGGCCTAGGGCCTCACTGCGGGCCAGTGTCGGGGCAGCGGGAGGCACACGGGGGCAAGCAGCAGACAGGCCTGCTGGGGCGGGGGGGCAGGTGGACAGGGAGAGGCCGCAGGGCAGCTGCAGGAGAACCTGAGGTGAGACGAGCCTGTCCAAGATGGCAGGCAGAGGTGAGAGAAGGGACAGTCAGATCCAACAGTGAGCACACTCGCCCGCCCTGAGCCCGCGGTGCCAAGAGCTCGCCGTCTGTCTTAAAGCTGGTATTATTCCATACAACGTCTCTCTCTACTTCACAGAAAAGCAAGACTCCACCGTGTCAGGAATGGAGCAAATGTGTGAACAAGCCAGCACTCCCCACCTGAGCTTCCTGGCTCAGTGAGAGCTGGGGGACAGAGCCCACCTTTTCCCTCTCAGAGGCAGCAACGGTAACTGAGGACGCACAGAAGGGCAACGGACTAGTGGGTGGTGTTTCGTGTTAAGTCAGGGTTACGACAGGAGCACCTCTGCTCGCCTAAAGCCGAGGACGTGAGGGAAGCACGGGCACGTGGGGAAGCCAGGGCACTGGCGGTCACCTTGGCGGCGGGCCCAGGAGCCACCTCGTCCAGCACGTGCGCACAGATGTTGACCACCTTCAGCAGGTGGGAGAAGAGCTGCTCCACCATGGGCACCAGGCTGCGGTCCCCCAGCGCTGGCCACACCTCCTCCTGCTTGCTGGCGGCCGGGCCGGCCTCCTCTTCCATGGCCCATGAACTTCTCAGAGACTTGGGGGCGCTGGCTGTGAGACAGGCACATGAGTTACCTCCTGCCTCTGTGGCGTGTGCAGAAGAAAGCACTTAGGAAACACGCGTCCTTGAGACCCAGCCACAGTGGACACCTCCACCTGAAAGTCAGCTGAGACCTCACGTCCAACAGGGAACTGACATCTTCCCCACACACAGTGGTCCCAACTTCCGTGACTGCCACCACTGCACAGACACTCAGGATGTGACAGTCACCCGGGGCCCTTCTTCGTCTCTACTGCTGAAGCTCGGCTGGTGACCCAGGCCTTCCAATGGTCTCCGCCCCCACGACCACACAGCTGTCCTCTTGTTCCCACGCTCCCTTCCCTCGAGTGCGCTCCGAGCCTCCTGAGTCCCGCTCCTCCTTCTCCCACACTAACCTGCCTGTCAGCTCTGTCCGTGACCTCCAGGACAAGCAGGACAAGCCCTGCTGAGATACACAGACCACACCCACACCCACTGCTTACCATGGGCCCCTCCTGCCTCACCGGCCACAGTCTCCATCCATGTCCTCGCCCTTATGTGACATCAAAATGACTTACAGTTCTTGAACGTCACATAAGTTTTCAGTTCTCCCTGCCTTGGCGGGTGCCCTGCTCTCCTCCTGGTGGGCCCTCCAGGCCGGCCCCTAAGGCTCACTCCCATGCTGCTGAGAGTGCATGGCCCACAGTGCCCTCAGACGAGAGGTGAGGCCAGCTGGCCCGCACCTAACCAAGGGCTGGCCTGGCAAAGGCCCTGTCAGGACGTGGGACACGGACCAGCCGCCTGCAGTGCACGTCTCTGCACGAAGGCAACGTGTGGCCACACAGCACTGCCCTGCGGGTGCTCGCTACCCCCACTCCCAGGGTCTAAGGGAGGTGGGTGTCTCTGTTGCAAGGTGGCACTGATACCTGCGAGCAGGTTTCCAGCCAGGACCAGAGCGTCCTGATGGGCCGAGAGGTCCAGCGGGAACCACGCCGACGAGAGCAGGGTGAGGACCGTAGTGACCATGCCGACTGTGCAGCTCTTCCGGGACTCGTCTGCGGTGCTCAGGGGCGGCACTCTGGAAGCAGACACTGGCGGTCAGTGCGGGACAGCTCTGAGGTGAGCTGTCTCGCCTTCCCTCTGAACCAAGAGGGCGGCATGTCACTGTGCATTTCACACAGACTCACACAGCTGTTCTGTGGTGGACTCACAGCTCCCCTGTAAACCCAGCTCCTCAAAAAATCATCTGACAAAAACCAGGTAGCCAATCTGATTTAAAAGTATCCCACCTATTTATCCTGGTGACTCTTTAACTCTCTAACTTCTGAGTTAGCACACTTTAGTCAGTGGCAAGTCGCTCAGAAGTCAGGTGCTGCACCTGTGACCAGAGGCTGCAGGTGCGGGGTAAGGAAGTGTTCGTGCACAAAGGAAACTCCCACTCCAGATGGGAGAACGCGAGCCTCGTCAGCACACACTCCCGGCCACGTGCCCACGCACACACGACAGCTGCAGACCAGGGCCTTGTGCAACTGTCATCAGCATCAGCACACACAACAAAGGCTTGTTCCTCGATGCCGAGGAAGACTCGAAATTATTCTGCAGGTGCCATAGGGCCACCCACTACAGAACATCGTTTTAAATAAATACTCCTAAATCTCACTCCTGTGGTTCCCCACAATTTTGTGTAGTAGGTCACACTTGAATTTAAACAACAAATATTTCTACATTTCTAATTCTAGAGTGAAGTGTGCCAGTTACAAGTCCCTGGGCGGCATGTGCAGACCCTGGTATAGAAGTCCTCCGCAACACCCGGGGGGGAGCATCAGGTGCCATGTGTCACGACCGGCTTGGCCCCTCCCCACAGCTGACTGCGTGGAAGACAGCATCGTGGGGTATAGATTGCCAAGAAAGAAAAATGGGGTCCCAGTAAGTGTGTCCGCATTACAGAACTGCAGACAGCCACGGGCCAAGAAAAACACTTACCCGCAATGCCAACCCAAACTCCAGATGCAGACTGGGAAGGCCGTAGAAAGGAGACACAAAGCTTCGCAGCATCCAAACTACCGAGGAAAGAAACAAATCACTCCCAAACACTGAAAAGTGGGAATTAAATCAACCTCCTCCCCCCGCCACAGGAAGGACAAGTGACGGAGGCCGCGTCTGGCACCAGGACACTTGGCCCGTGTGGGTGCGGGTCCTCTAGCCCACAGCTGTCATGGCCCTGTGCCACCCTCTCGTTCCAGATACGTTGAGTCCCTCCCCCACCCAGACGGCAACGATCCCAAGGGCAGCGGTCCTCTGTCTTTGCGCCCACACCTGGCACCGTGCCCGACACATGGAGACCAGAGCAAACACAGAGGTGACATGCACAGTGCCCTGAGCAGATCACAGGAAGGCCCAACCAGTGCAGACCGAATGGCCCTCAGGCTGGATGGGCCCACACAGACCCCCCAGGATGGCCCGCCCATCACAGAGCGCTCCGCTGTGGGGCGTAGGCCTCCCGTCACACGGAAGGATGGCAGGCCTGACGGGCGCTCAGCAAATAACTCTACTTGTGTGTGACACTTTTTCTGATTATAAAAGTTAAACTGGTTTGTTTTAGAAATCTGTGAATATCTGAAAAATATAAAACAAAAATCACTCGTCCTGAAATGAATTTTGATAATGCTGCCAACCATTTTCCTGAGCATGTGAGGAATGTATGTGTAAACATTATTACTTTTTAATTTTATTTAGTTTTTAAAGAGAAGGGAAGGGGAAGGAGAATGAGAGGGAGAGATACATCCACTGGTTGCCTGGCCGCACGCCCCCAATTGGGCACCTGGCCCACAACCCAGACATGTGCCCTGACTGGGAATCGAACCAGTGACCATTCAGTTTGCAGACCAGCACTCAATCCACTGAGTCACACCAGCCAGGGCATAAATATTATTTTCCATAACTGAGATTTGACTATACACAAGCATATGGTTTCATATTATGTCTTTTTTATGCAATATTATAATTCACATTATATCTCTCGATATTGTTAAAAATTCTCCAACCATCATACTAATAAGTGCATAGTAAATACACTACCACACGTGTTGAATTTAGTCATCATCAGAACTTACTTATTCTTCAATTCTGATATTATGGTCCGTATCCAATTTTAGCATCATAAATAATAATAAAAATTATACAAAAATCTTTATTCCGCCCTGGCTGGTGTGGCTCAGTGGATTGAGCACTGCCCTGCAAACCAAAGGGTCACTGGTTCGATTCCCAGTCAGGGCACATGCCTGGGTTGCAGGCCAGGTCCCCAGTTGGGGGTGCACGAGAGGCAACCACACATTGATGTTTCCCTCCCTCTTTTTATCCCTCCCTTCTGCTCTCTAAAAATACATAAATAAAATCTAAAAAAGAAAACTCTGCCAGCATTTCTGGTCTTTACTCTGTAGCCCATATTAGTCACTGAGACGGTTTACACTTCTGATCGGGCCAAGCCGGACTTCGTCAGTTTTTACTTCCACTTTCACATCTCCCTGTGTCAGCGGGTTTCTTTTACAACGAGCACGTGTCACTTTAATAAGAGGAGAAAAACGCCGTTCGCACTCCTCCTGGAACAAACCAGGCTTCGGTCTGCAGGAGCACAACTTCCGAGCGTCCGACCTCACCAGCGCCTGAGAACATGTGCACTGCGGCTGGCAGAGGGGGGCTCACCGTGAGCGCGCGTGTGGTGGCGGTGACGAGCTGCTGCGACACGGCGGCAATGACTCTAGACAGGTTGTTCTCCATGGTGACATCCGTTATGCTTGGTAGTAAGCTGTAGCCTCTGTATGTCCTGGTCAGAAAACACAGAGACTTAAAATCTACCACTAAAGCTGAAGACATTTCCAAAATTCAAATGGCATTTCAAAGTTTGAGATTACAGGCTACAGAAAGTTAGGGAAGTCTTGACTTTTAAGTAAAAGACTGGACAGAAATGGGTCATTACCCGAAGGGCCCCCGAGCTCCCCCTCCTGGTCCGTGGACGTCACTGGCATTGCTGCCCGAGCCCGCCTCCCATCTCCCACTGCCCACCCTAGTCAGTGGAAAACTGTCTTCCACAAAACCAGTCCCTGTGGCCAAAAGGGCTGGGGTCTGCTGCGCTATAAAACCGGCTGAAATCACCCTCCCTGCCCCAGGCTGCACACCAGGTGCAGCACCGCAGGGCTGGGGCGGCGCTCTCCCCACAGCTCTCTCCCTGCTAGCCCTCTACATGCTCAAGCCGCCCACATAAAGACTTCCGTCATGGAGCTCCTCCTAATTCCAGCCAAAGAAAACCCCCTCCCCTCAGGACTGCCGCCACCAGGCTAGCGCTCGTGCGCTCTCGGACTGGCCAGTGTCCTGCCCACAGCGGCACTCCACGACAGGCCAAGGGGACCACTGGGCACCAGCTCACGCAAAGCCCAAACCAGGGAGGGCGAGGCAGCAGGCACGGCTGCACAGTGGGTGCTTGTGCTCTTACGGGACCCGGCCCGATGCCGGGAGACCAGCCTGGGCTCCGAACTGGGGATGTCTCAGAGCCACAGTTAAGAACTGACTTGAAGGAGATACTATACGCATCTCTGGTGGCACCGAATGCTCACTTCCTGCAATGGCACTTAGAAACAGCAGTTTCCCCCACACTCCCACTGCCTGACAACAAAACACTCCGTGTGGCTCTGCTTATCTTAAAGGAGCATTTACCCCGAATCCGTCCACCGAGAGAGAGTGCCAGATCTGAGGCTGATGAAAGGACTGGCTCTGGGAAGAAACTAGTTCACGTGCGTATTTCAGCGGTTTTTACATGAGAGAGAAGATCTGACTTCGGAGTAACAACTTCGAAACCTGGCAAGCCAAGTTCTAATTCAGAACAAAGGCATAGCGTGAACATTCAGCTGAGATGTCACCTAGCCCAAGTTTTTTTAAAAACCTGCCACTCAGCAAAAAGTTACCGTGTAAATCTAATTTTTAAAACGGCATTTACAACACAGAGAGCTAAAGTAGCATGGTCTTCTCACTTCTGCAGTTTCCTTCACGAAGTCAAGCTCTGAATCTGAAGAAAATGACCCCACGAAAGCGTTTCTGCTGGAGTTACCCCACAGCGAGGCCGCTCGCCGGGGCGCCAGACGAGGGCGCGCAGCCACCCGGAGCCGCGCTGGGGAGTTTCTCCCAACAAGCAGGCGCCACTGCGGACCACGGGGCGGTCGCCCTCCGAGACCTGATGCTCTTGAAGAGCCCATGCACCCAGAAATTAACAGCCACAGCGGGACCTGACCCGTCACGGGCAACACAAATGAAAGAGAGAAACAGGTGGACATGTTTTTAGGGAAGACCTAAGAACCAGAGTCACGCAGAAAAACACACCCGCCGGCACGCGGCTGAGCGACTCGGCTGCCCTTGTCTCACGTGTGTAGAGAGGTGGGTGGGGCTCTCAATCCTGAAACAGAGACACGTCCTACCCACGGAAGACCGCCGACCCAAACACCCTCACCTACAGGTCTTTTTCCCTAGAAAGCCCGTTTTAGATGAAAGCCCTAAAGCCAGGCACCCAGGAAAGGGCGCGCCGACACAGCGCAGCCAGTGTACCTGGTGACGGTGCTGACGGAGAGGTGCGATGCAGGCCGCGCCTCGTGCATGAGGAGTTTCAGGTGGACGCTGCTTTGGTCTCTCGCCACAGCCACTACTGGATCGGCCTGTCCTTGGTCACATTTATAAAACAGCTTTGGGACAAGCCTAACGTGAAAGTAAGGTTTACTTACATGAGAAGGCACAGGATCTCCCCCGCGGGCCACCACACTTCTCTGCCCCGGCGGTGGGGCCTCCAACACCAGCTGCCCACACAAGGCCGCCCCCCTTTTCCGGGTGTGGCATTCCTCAGGCAGGTTAGGGCGGGGGCTCCAATCCCAGGGCCGCTCGCCCACTCTGAAATAACTGGGTGCCATGATTTCTTTTTGCCTGTTGTAGAGGGAAGTGCCTTTCTCTACACATATTAAACGCTCTGATGGAAAGACCGCCTTAAACCCTGGCTGATGTGGCTCAGTTGGCTGAGGCGTCGTCCTGTAGACCAAGAGGTTGCGGATTCGGTCCGGGGGCGGAGCACACGCAGAAAGGCAGCCAATCCGTGTCTCTCTCACATGCATGTTTCTTCTCTCCTGCTCTTCCTCCCTCCCTTCCCCTCTTTCTAAAAATCAATAAAAATCTTTAAAAAAACACACACAATTTCTGCCTAAACAAGTGACACTGTTTAGGTTTTCTGAAGTGACCTGTGTGGTGACCGGGCTCAGGCCCAGCCACAGGCTTGTGGTGGCGTGTTTCAGGATGGCCACTCCACAGTGAGCACCGAAGCCCCGAGAGAGCCTCTCCTGAGGGTTTGCATGTCCACGCCGGGTCTCATGGGACAACGACCACAGTCAATGAGGAGCAGAAATGGTAACTGCTATCCTCTGGTAAACAAGGGGACAGAACGAGCCACGCGTTGGGACCCTCCTCGGCAACTGAGGGAAGGGACTCCTGGTGCCCCTGCTGCTCCGGCTTCTCCCCAGACCCCCAGGGAGAGAAGCCAGGACGAAGGCCCACTACTGCATGGTCCCACTTAGAGGAAACGTCCATAGAAGGCGCAGCTCTGGGCACCAGGCTCTCTTCGGCGGGTGGGAAGATTCTAGCACGGGGCTGTGGCGGCGCTCACACAGTCTGTAAATGCACTAGCGGTCATTTAACTGTCCACTGGAGATGTGCGTATTTTAAGGGGTGTAAATTATACCTCCAAAAAAGTTCTTAAAATATTCTACAGATTTTACTTATTTATTTTCAGACAGAGGTGAAGGGAAAAAGAAAGAGAAGGAGAGAAACACCAATGTGTGGTTGCCTCCTGAGCACCTGCCACTAGAGATCTGGCCCGCAACCCAGGAATGTGCCCTGAGTGGGAATCGAACCGGCAACTCTTTGGTTCACAGGCAGCATGGCACTCAATCCACTGAGCTACATCTGCCAGGGTTCTTAAAATTTTTTTTAAAAATTAAAAAGCTCATCTTAGTAACTCAACTTCCAAAAATGAATTTAAAGGAAAACAAAAAAATCATACATACACATTTACGTGTAACAATGTAGACTGGAGCATTATTCATTATTTAAGTCAAAGACAACTTTACATCCAAATGATATTGATATGAAAGCTTATCACAACCACATAGTAAAAAACGGAACTGATCAAACGTCCTTCTAGAAGAGTGCCTGGTCACAGGAAGACGCTGTCACTAATTGGAGATGACGGGACCACAAAGCCGTGTGTGTTCTCTGTCCCGACTGGGAACAGCCACTCATGTACAGGACACGCAGCACAGCAGTCACAGCTGTCCCCACCTCCAGGTGGGACGAATGGAGGGCCACGTGGACTTCCTTCTCAGGGCCACTCTGCAGAGCCAGTCCCTGAGCAGGCCGGCGCAGAGGCCCACAGCACCGGCCAGGCTCTGAGTGGCGCCCTGCGTGCTGGGGGAGTGGCGGCCTGAGGCGCTGCCCTGCAGCCTGACTGCTTCCCTCTGGCCGTTCTCACAACACTCCGCACTTTAGGCAAAACAAGCGGCTAAGAGGAAAGCTACCTGGCACATACCTCATCAGTGAAGTGGCAGCGACGTGCCGCACCCTGGGGTCTTCATCCCCCAGCAAGTAGATGACCACGTTGTTGAGCACGCGTTCTTGCAGCTTCAGAAGCTTTGGAGAGAAGAAAAAGAGACAACCTCTGTGTGTAGCCAAGTTCTCGTTAGAGTTCACCAGTCTGGATGGAGTTCACACCACACAACCCCAACTGGCATGCTTTATCGGAGATCAGTCTCAGCAGCGTGCACTCAGCAAGACCCCGCACCAGGACGGTGCGGCCGCAGAGCGGACGCGGCTCTGCTGTGCGGCCCGGCGAAGCGGAGGCTTACCCCTGTGTAATGGTGTGCCCCTCTGTGCAGGTGTTCTGCTTTTGCTTCCAAAAAGCTCACCAACCTAACGAGAGAACACAGTTCCCAATGACATGGTTCATTACCCCACAAGCACCTCTGCTGACCTGCAGGGTGCGGACAGACAAACCGCTGGGGTGGGCCATCCGGGGCGGGCTGGTCCAGGGCCAGGGCTGCCCAGAGGCAGCGCTGACTTAAAGTGACGGGAAGGACTACCGTGTTCAGGCAAGAATTTACATCCTCCCGTCACTGCAGACTCTGTCTATCAGGGGTACTAAGAAAACCCTTTTTCCTCAAAATAAATTCAAATGTACATTGTTTGGAAAGGCTCCAAGTACCCTGAAAATCAGCTCAAACACGCAGGCAGAAGGCAGGGCAGCTGTGAGCAGAAGACTGCACCCTCCCGGGCAGCTGGTTGCGGCCTGGGAGGTGCTCGGGCCCACATCCAGAGCCCTATCTGGGGGTGCAGGTGACACAGTCCCAAATACTCGGAGATGTTCTGAGGGTAGAAGCAATACCCTGGCACATAGCCAGCCTCAATAAACACTGCTTAAAAGCACTGAATGCAGAAGGACCAAAAGAAAACAACGCGGACTGAAACTCGCGCCCAGACAACGGAAAGCTGCGGCACATTCGAAGTCTGTCTGCACTGCAACCGCACACAGAGCAGCTCTCTGAGCTGAGTCCAGCATGGCCACAAGCACACCCTCCTTGCACAGAAGCAGACTCGGCAGGGGCCACAGATACCAGAGAGCTGTGCCCCCATCCCCACCACCCAGAGCACTTCCATGGCTCAGACCGTCAGCACGACACGCTCCTCTGCCGCCTGGAGGGCCTCCCGAGCAGCGTGTAAGCACTGTCTGTGACGAAGCCGTCAGGTGTCTGCCACACAGGTGACCTGGCGGACTCACTACCTGGGACTTCCTGGTGACCACCGCCACCTGCACTGAGCAGCCCAGGCCCCTCGGCACGTGGTGCTCGGCAGCGAGGCTGAAGCGCACACCTGAAGTCAACCTCTGCGAGTGTCTCCAGCAGCTCCGTCCGCACCAGCCAGTAGGAGCTGCTCCGCAGACGCAGCACGTCGGCGATCAGCTGCAGCCCCAGGTCGCTGTAGCTGCTGCTGCAGAGGCTCATGATGCAGTGCTGAAAAGAGAGCCGCCGTCTTGGCACCCGCGCCCCTCGCACCACTAGCACGCGCTGCTTCCTCGCGTCTCAGCCATATTTGCCATGCGTGCTTTACCTCGGAAAACTCAAGTTCGAAGTGTGTCCCTGTCACTTCATGTGATTTTCTCCTCCCACTTCTACTGGGGTCCTGGTCTCTGCCCCGACACACCCACCTCACGAGCATCTATTGGCACTGAGGAGGGGACCAGGCCACACCACCCGCCCCTTCTAAAGCGGTCTTAGTGCCAGGGTGAAGGACGGGACTCCAGTGGCGGCACAGTTCCCGGCGCCCCCAACACTCCCGCCAGCCTCGGCACACACAGGCCGGCACTGGGCCTGCTGCCAACACACACCTGTGCTTGACCAAGATGCGGCAAATGCTGGGGGTGAGGGCACAGCTCTGGCCAAGCCATGAAATTTTAAAAAGGGAAGACATCCTACAAATGGACAATTACAGGGTTTTGTGGGGATTTTTTTTAACTCTTTACTGGTTCAGTTTTCCAACTGATGACCGGCCAGGGGGATCTACGGCCCAGGTGGCACAGAGGCTGGACATGCACCGTGTGAAAGTCAGGGGCCCCGCCAGCAACCCGAGTGGAGGCGGCAAGTCCCCCCGGGCTGCACACTCTCAGCCTCTCATGGCTTCATGGAGTTGTGGGTTCTAACTCAACAAGTCTGACTCCTGAGATTAGCAAGGTCTGTTTCTAAATACGCTCTGCAGAAAAAGGAGTATTCCAAACAACTAGTCTGGGAATCAAAACTCAAACAGAAGTCCACGGAACCTTTCCTTTATGGCAACGGTTTCTTTCTAAAGACTCAACACCGTAACCACAACAGTGGCGAAGTCCGGTGCTCAAGGACTCCCGCTCCACGGTGCTCACCCGCACAGCCGTGCACGCCAACTTGCATGTAACGGAAGACTCATCCCTCAACGTTCTCTGCAGCAGAGGAACGCAGTCCACCAGAGAAAACGTGTTCCCTGACCGGAAGAGCAAGAACAGATGCCTTCATGTAAACTTGGCCTTGGCAGTGACACTCAGAAAGGGCAGTTCTCCAAACCGGCTGTTACCTGTCCGAGTCCTGATGGACCCCAGCCAGCCCCCCACCTGGAAGCGTGAGCGGCTGAGGGTGGAGCAGAGGAGCGTCCCGCAGAGCACGGCCGTGGCTCCTCGGACCTGCGGGTCTCCGTGGCCGATGTAGTTCACCACGTCTGAGACGCACTGCTCCTCTGTGGGACAGATTGCTGGATCTGAGAAGGCCCCCCTTCAAGCTTCTTGCTCCAAGGGAAAGCTACATTTTCAGGAAAGGGAAAAGGGGAGGGGCGACCCGAACCTAGACGCGACCTGACTAGAATGGCCAGCAGTGGGGAAGCGTGTGGGGGCTGAGACTCTAGGTTCGGTGTATCCCTGGTGCCACTCCACACAACAGGCTGTAATTCCAGGCTGTCGGCAATAAGCCAAAGGCCAACTTTTAACTTCAAAAAAGAGCAGAAACCCTCCAACCAGCCCACATTTCCCTAGCATAAACACAATAGCACAAGGCTGGCCCTCGCCCAGAGATGGAGGGAAGGGAGTGGGGGAAGAGAGCCCCAGACGTGTGGCCCTTCCCACCACTCAGCTCCCTCGGTAAGGAGGCACGTCCCCAAGGGTGTGTGAAGGGGGCCCGCGTGGCCGCGGCCACTCTCAGGCCCCACGCATCTCCAGGTGTGCGCATCTGGCCTGGCTCGGCGGGACTGTGGTGTAAATTCCCACCACACACCACTGTGCCTGTGGTAGGAGCCATCGTGTAGTCAGCTGGACCTGGGTCTCAGAAGCCCACAGGGTGTCTGTGTGCTGGGCACACAGCGGCAACCCAAAACCAGACACTGCTCTGAGACACCGGCGTACCAGCGTGCTCTGCGGCATCAGCAGGGGCTTTGTACAGCTTGCTGAAGAGAGACTCCGGGTGAAGGGCCACGGCGGCCCCAAGGCAGCTGAGCGCCAGCGCCTTCACGCTGACCCGCACATCCCGATCTGGAACCAGCGCTGCAACGAAACCACCCAGGCCACCGTCAGCTTCAGAGCTGCAAATGTTCAAGTCCCACACAAGCCAAACCAGACCCACGGCAGCTGCCGCCCCACCACACCCCTGGCTCCGCCCGGCAGTCAGGGAAGCCAACACTCACACTCACCCCAACTCGACGCCCTCGGCTGCAAGAACCAGGCACAGAACTGGCCACCAGGCTGACTCTAAATGCTGGTGACTCCTTCAGCCTGGCACCCGCCCCCCCACACTTACCATTTTTTTCCCCAGTCAGCAAAAATGAAGCAGATAAAAGGCGGACGCAATGGACCAGGGGAGCAGAATCTTCGTCGGTAGACTGTCCGATGTCACCCTTGATCCGGCAAGGCTAGAACAGAGAAACTGACGCTTGTTTCTCTGATAATCAGAGAACACATTCACCCATCAGCTCACTCAACAGAGTTCCCAGCAGCTGTGGGGCCAGGATACTATCTCTCTGCCCGTGCACGCGCCTGCCCTCACAGACCACAGTGGGGCAGGCTGAACATGGGGAGAGGCAGTTTCGACCCCAGTCCTACAGGCTGTGGCAGGGATGAGCTGGGCATGCAGGGAGGGCACACTGGAGAGGGAAGCTGCTGGGGAAGTACAGTGCGAGCCCCCAACGATGGGACAAAGGAACTAGAGCTGGGGAAGGCCCAGCACTGAGAGGGTGGCAGGCTGGTGCTCAGGACCTGAGAAGAACACCTGTGTGGGACTGAGTGCCACACACTAGTTCTCACCCTAAACTGGAGGGCAGTCAATCCCTTAAATGCGGAATTACCATAGACCCAGCTGTCCCACACCAGGGACAGAAACCAGGGCCTCCGTTCCGCATGCTCACAGCGGGTCCTTCACCAGAACCGGAGGGTGCAAGTGACTCCAGCGCCCATCAGGGGGTGGGGAAACAAACGTGGTGTGCACATGCAGTGGGACAGTGCTCAGCCTTCAAAAGGAAGGAAGTCCTGACACCTGCTGCAACATGCATGACCCTTGGGGACAGTATGCCAAGTGAAATAAGCCAGTCACACAAAAAGACAAGCTCTGTATGATTCTGCTTATCTGAGGCCCCTAGCAACGAAACCCACAGAGGCAGAAAGGAGTGGCGGGGGTCAGAGGAGGGGGGCGGGGGGCGGTTTTGAGTAATGGGGGCAGAGTTCCAGTTTTGAGAGATGAGAAACTTCTGGAGATGGATGCAATGGTCGTCACAACAATGTGAGTGCACTTAAAGCCACTGAACCGGCAGATTTTATGTTATGTGTATTTTACCACAATAAACAAATCAATTCAAAGGACCGAAAATGAGAAATACTGCAGAGCCATGCAGACCCTCAAACAAACGAGAGATCAGGTGGGGCAGACAGTGTGTCTGGGGGTGTGTTCTAAAGGACCTGGGGGGGCATGCAGAGGCAGGACAGAAGCCCCAGCCCGGGAAGGGCCAGCGGGCACAGGAAACAGTGGGCACAGCCCAGCACCGGAGAGCCAGGAGCTCAGGCACGGGCAGCCTGGAGCGACCCAAGACACCCAGGAGCCCACGGCACCGCAGGGCCTGGGTCCCCCACCTTGTTTTCCTGATCTCCTGGGTCGGCAGTCTCGTCTCTGGACCCAAATTTATCCACGCTGCTGTCGGATGGCTGCCTGCTGTGGCCCACGCTCTCCAGTACACGCGCTTGCGGAAGGGCTTCCGGAAATGGAGAATCCAGGATTAAGTGACAAGTTTCCCAGCAAAACACAAATACAGACATTTACACGGACGACACAGGAGTGAGATCAAGAGGTCAGCCATCCTCAGTCAGTCTCTGCGTTCACACCCCAGAAGACAAAGACGTCAAGAGACGTCTCCTGGGAAGCTAGGGCAGGCCTCCGGTGCCCGGTCGGGACAGGGGCCCACTGGGCAGCGCACGGGCCGAGCCAGCGTACCAGCTGAGGAATGAGAGAAGGAGTCTGCGTCCTCGTCCGCCAGGAGGCCGGGGGGCTCCTCCTCCTCCTCCTCTCCCTCCTGCGGACAGCCAAGCTGCAGCCCCGAGTACTGGCCATCAGCACTGTCCAACACCTGCAGGTGCAGAGGGGCGGTGAGGGTTCAGAAGTGTCATCCCCAGGGCGAGCCCCCCAGGCCAACAGGAAACCAAAAGCGGGGCAGACGACATCTTACACACCAACACAGAGGCCACGTGTCAAATGCACACAGGAAAGTGTGCATGAGCATCCCGAGTTTGCTGACCAGCTGACCACTACCTCATAGAAGGCTTTAACTCTGACAATTCCAAAATACTGCCGATCTGGGAATCTCTCTCTTCAGATTATTATTTTTAAAAACCCAAACAGAATCTCTGTCTTCCGAAGCGAGTTTCACAGTACGTCAAAAGTGAGGGGAAATCTTCAGATAAAAACCTCGTGACACAACAGGTTATCTCCTCAGGTGCCTGGGCTTGACAGCCATCAAGTGGGCCACAGCTCTGTGCCACAAAATGCCTCACGTCTGCTGGAAACCCCACACAGCCAACCTGAGGACCTCCATGGCGAGCCCTCAACATGCGAGCAAATGAAAACTGAGTTCATTTTTTAAAAAGCAATCGAAATCCTTCCGCTTAGATTTTTTAAGACTCTAACTACCTAATTAAAAACAACCAGAAAAAAACAGATCCTCCGCTCTTCATCCTCCAGGTTGGCTCACCAAAACCAAAACCAAAACCAAAACCAAACCTAAACCTGGTTAAAAAGAGAAGTCCACCGCAGTGAAAGGCGCATCCCGAGTGCCCCGTGCGCCCACGAGCCTCGCAGCCAGGGCGCGGCAGCGATCCTCGCTGTGCGGGCCAGGGAGCCACAGCGGGAAGGGCCACCTGCTCCAGGCCACGCGGCCAGAAGGCAGAGCCCCGGTCCTCAACCCGGCGGGCCCCCTGAGCCAGCCCCTGACCCCACCCTGAGCTGGCTCAGGAGGACATTTCCTACCTCTCTCAGTTTGCTGCTTTTTCTTGGTGGTGCTTACAAGCGTCTGACTGCGTACTTACTGGTCAACTGATTACTGGCTCACTGCCTGCCACACGCACAATGCAGAATGGGCAGGCTAGCCTGGCCCACCACCTGTGCTTGTACACAAAGTTTCAGGGGAACACAGTCATGCTCATTTGTCTACAGCTCACATTGCATTGACTCAGAGGTCAGAAGTACTCAAATCCCCGTTCTGTTAAGACAGAGTGTGTCGAAAATGCGAAAAGGTGTCACAGTAATGGTTCATGTTACCAATCACATCACATTAAGCCCACAGATCTGTTCCTTACAGATTTTTTAAAATAATGATTTTCACCTCTGCCCAACTAGTTCTGGAAGAATTTAAAATGCAGCCCTGGCTGGTGTGGCTCAGAGAATTGAGTGCTGGCCTGCGAACCAAAGGGTCGCCAGTTTGATTCCCAGTCAGGGCACATGCCTGGGTTGCAGGCCAGGACCCCAGTAGGGGGCGTGTGAGGGGTAACGACACACTGATGTTTCTCTACTCTTCCTCCTTCCTTTCTCTCTCTCTAAAAATAAATACATAAAATTTTTAAAAACCCTGGCTGTTGTGGCTCAATAGATTGAGCACCAGCCTGAGAACAGAAATGTTGCCAGTTCAATTCCCAGTCAGGGCACATGCCTGGCTTGCGGGCCAAGCCCCCAGCTGGGAGTGTGCAAGAGGCAACCAATCAATGTATCTCACACACTGATGTTTCTTTTTTTGTACTTCTTAATTATTTATCAAGAGAAGCTTTTCCTCAGCTGAAAAACGCATGTGTCACAGTTCAGGAACACGGGTCAGTGACAGCCTTCAACGGAATTCGCCCGCGAACTTCTTTGCACTCCGAGAGACACCAGCCTTCCTCGTCTCCTCAAAACCTTTCCTGGAGCCATCATTTCTGCAGAAATCTGCACATGCCTTCTTTCATTTTCTAGCAACACCAAACTTATAGGAAGCTGCAGCCCCCAAGGATACAAGGGTGCCTCCAACAAGATGAAATTGCAGACGCCTGGCCAGAAGGCCGTGCATCCGAGGTGTTGTTAGCACACTGGAAGACATGGTCAAGAAGTTTCTTCTCTCCCTCCTTCTGCCTCCATTCCCCTCTCTCTAACAATAAACAAAATCTTTATTAAAAAAAGAATTTAAAATGCTCTCCGTCTTGGGGGAGTCCTCATCACGCACTAATCTAATTTCTGGCCTCACCAGCCCGCCAGTGAAGGTCTCAGAAGGGGTCCCGGGCTGAGTGGCACCTCTGCACCACTCTCAGGGGTCAGACAGGGCCTCCGGGGAAGACCCCCTGCAGAGACCGGGGCACCTCCCCTCACCCACTCACGATCTCAGAGCTGTCTGAAGGGGTCACGGCCGAATCGGGGCCCTCGGTGGAGGTCTGGGAGCTGTCGCTGACGGGGGAGGAGGCCTGTGTCCCGTCATTCAGGTCCACGGCAGCATCGGACGGGACAGTGCTGATCTGGCTGGAGCTGTGGCTCAGGATGTCCTCCTCATCCCCGTCGGTGGTGGCACTCGTCAGGTCACAGCCGGCCAGGTCCACTGCGTCCGGCTGCAGCGTGTGCTGTGCCCGGGGCTGCTCGGTGATGATGTCGTGATCCGTGGAGGCAGCGGCTGAGCTGGCAGAGCCAGGAGTGGAGACCCCGGGAGAGGCAGCCAGCTCCCCACAGATCTCGCCCTTGACTGAGGCTGAAGACAAAGAGATACTCATTCCTCAAAGGGTCGGGAAACACATTCAACAACGATGAAATGTTTGCAAAGTACCCTAAAATTCATTGTCACTATTTTAATGGCAAAACTCCTGAACTGCAGTGAAAATATGAACTAAGTATACCTCAAAAGCAAGACAACAGAGCATCCTCCAAACATGACCAAAACTGCCTTCCACTGTGCTACTTACCTTCCTTTCACCACACGCCTCCGTTGCTAACAAAATAAGGGTCAGCAGCAGGTACCTGTCACGGTCTACTAACTGAAACCTGAACTGGGCCCGGACGCGTCGCCCCTTCCAGGCCTCTGCGGCCGCAGCAGCCTTTGCTCTGGTCCGCACGGCAAGACCTGCAGCTCGCGGGCGGGGCCCAGAGCCACAACCACACGTGCCTGGTGTGCCGGGCAAGCCGAGCTCAGAAGTCGCCATCACTTTGAGGTGGGATTTCCTTCTTCTTCTCAGACCCTGTTCAAGACCCCTAAGCCATTCTCAGTCTCCTGGAGCATAAATTTGCACATTTTCTTCATGTTTTTTAAATTCCCATGGAAAACAACACTACATAAAAAAACCACTACAAAAAGATCTACATAACCTGTCCAGAAAAAGTCCAATCATTGTTAATACAATGAGAATGGTTTACATGACACCGATGGAACCTGGCAGCCAAGGAGTGGACTGGAAAGCACATGCGTGAACAATGACGACTTCACTGTACTAGTCAGTGGGGGCAATGGACTCCATTGAGTGAGGATGTGCACTGTGTGGCTGTCACATTCAAAATGACTGAGTAGAGCAACAAGTCTGCATTAAATTTTACGTAAGCTTGAACATTCCTCTGTGGAAATTATTTGTATGATTCAGAAGGCCGCAGCTGTGGGCAATGTGATTGGCAGCTTCATCACAACAATGTGTCTGCTCATGTATCATGTCTCGTGCAGAGTTTTTTGGTGAAACATCAAATCACCCAGGTGACTCAGCCCCCTATAGCCCAGATTTGGTGTCCTGGGACTTCTGGCTTTTCCCAAAACAAAAACCACCTTTGAGAGGGAAGAGATTTCAGACCATCGATGACATTCAGAAAAACACGGCAGGGCAGCTTGATGGTAAATGGAAGAACTATGTGAAGTCCCAAAGTGCCTACTTTGAAGGGGCCTGAGGCGCCACTGTCCTCTGTACAATGTTTACTGTGGCTTATGTCTTCTTCAGCAGATGCGTCCATTTCTCACAGGGCACGGCTGGACGCCTTCTGGACCGACCGAGGATGCCAGGCTGTTAGCAGGGGTTGCCCCTGGAAGCCTTGGGCCAGAGAGCACTTGGGTTTATTATCATAGCTACAATTTTGTTGTTTTAGCTTTATTCTTGTAATGAGAAAATCAATTGCTATTGTGCACAGTGAATGAAATAAACAGCCACCACTGTGATTACCCAGCTCTTCCTCCCCAAACAAGCTGTTCTTTCTGACAGGACCACACGACCCAAGCCACTCCCCCTGAACCCAGGCACCGGCGCCTGAGTAGGTGCCCCCGTGCCAGCCGGGCGAGCACGCAGCACTCCATCACGTCACACCACCCCGAGATGGCTCTGCACCCCCATTTCCCTCACAGCCCATGCAGTCCACGTTTGCCCGCCGTCCCCCACTCAGAAAGACTCATGCCCGCGGAGTACAAACCTAATTGTGAAACAGCCTAAACCGAGGAAAAGAGCAAATATCTAAGGCCAGAAAACACACGCGCATTTCAGAGTGAACATTACAGAGAAGCAGGAATTCTCCACCATGAGCAAACAGCCTCCCTCCGGAGAGCTACCTGCAAAGGCGGGGCTGCTGCCCTCCGACCGCGGCTCGGAGTCGTCCTCCAGGGCGGCCGTGTCCCCGAAGAGCTCCTTCCCTAGAAACAGTGCAGCAGGAGCTCGTTTCAGCCGAAAGGAAGGACCAGGGAGACCCAGCAAGCACACGGTCCAGGCGGACCATCCCACGCACCCCGTGCTCACCCCCGTCCACAGTCTGTCCTCCTAGGCAGCGTTTCTCTACCTGGACAGTGCGGAGCACAGGCAGCACAGAGGTGCCAGAGTGGTGTTAGAGTCAGCACACTGACACGGACAAAAGTTCAAGGTGATGATTCTCAGACAGTGCTGCAAAGGGTTCTCATGACTGATAACTATTTATTGGCTTAGATTACTGTTAATGTTACACAATTTATATTACTTTTTAATCTTAAAATGGTACATTATGGCTGGAACCAATTCTGCTAGCTCTTGGGATATTCACGTCCCAGCTCCAATGGCATACCAGAATTTATATATGAAGCATTTACACCTAAAGGTCACTTTTGTTACCTTTTAGTTTGCTGGGCTGTAAGGTTAACAATCAGAACTCAAGCACTGTATAATCTGAGAGGTCAGAATAATATTTCGTCTTTTGCAAAGTTCAAAAATACATGTTACAGTTATGGTTTCCAGACTATATTAATAAAAAAATACAAAAGTCTTAACACAACTGAACTGGGCTCATTAATTCATACAGTTACATTACATACACATGTCATTAAATGACAGTAACAAAATAATTTTTGACAACCTCTAATCTATAATTTCACTGATCTTCAAAAACCAGATCACGCGTGTGACAACTTCCAGAAATCCACACTGGGATGACATTATAGGCAAACTAAAAAAAAAAAAAAAAAAGCAAAGGAACCCAAAACTCGAGATGAAACTGACTGAGCTCATCTACTAAACAACAGGGCCCTTCACTTCCCAGCAGGCACTCCACCTGGGGGAAGCCGGTAAGCCCCGCCCTGTGAGCTCAGCTGTTAACCAAAGCAGCCTATCCCTGGAATCAGTGGTCCGCACGTCGGCCGCCTGGAGGCCTTGCCAAGGGCAGCCACCCGCCCCCCTCATCCTACATGCTACAGTAACTCCACTTTTCTCTCTTGTAGAGTGGCAGACTTCCATTGACAAAACAAATTTGAGGGGAAAACACAAAAGTTTATAACCACAGCTTTAAAGGAAAAGACAAAACAAAACAAAGAACGCTGGAAAAATAAAAAAGAGATGGCAGACATATCCCACAACACAGCCAGAAGAGAACAAAGCAAGTCCTGTCAGCCGCGGGATGCGGCCGTCCTTTCGTCCTCGCTGGGAGGGAAAGCCAAGAGACAAACACAGCATCGGAGCAAGAAGCCACAGGCCCAGAAAGCTCCAAACACAAGTACGAGAGACTAACTTTCCTAGGATCCTTCAGCTTTCAAACAATCTCAGCATTTCACTCCAAATTGATAAAGCATCCCTCATTATGACAGCCCAAAGACCACCACTTCTAATTTCTAGGAAATGTTCCCTTAACTCAGAGGCAGCCAGAGTATCACTCCCGTTACGACCACATGCAATGCTGCAAATATTAGGCGCCAGGCCCCCAAGGAAACACTCTTCTCATGGCTCAGAAAAAGATTAGTTAGTACGCTGTGTGTCAATTACCCTGTAACTAAAGACAAGAATGTCTTTTTAAGGTTTCACAATTAAAACACAACAGCAATTACTTCCTATGGAAATCCGGACTGAAAAAAAATAACTGGTGTTGCCCTAAAAATAATTAATTGTATCACTTTGAACACTCTGGCCTCTACAAAGCCAAATGTGGCTTGAAAATGATAAGCAGACCAAATTAACTAAACAGTCAGCGAACATCACTGCTGACTGGCACCAAACAAAGCTGACTGGGAAGGCGCATTCGCTTTACAGAGCGTAACATGCTCCCTCACGCCTGCTCTAAGGACGTCAGCCCGGAACAGCCTCGCACATTAGCACCATCTGTGGTGGCCTCCCTGCCACGGGACAGGGCGAGAGTCACGAAGGAGACAGGACGGCCCCCAGGGCTGCACAACGCACCACCTGGCCTGCCACGGAAAGAGTCCCCAACCCTTGCCCGGAAGCATCACAAACGTGGGACAAAGCAGCTGTGAGACACGGCGATTTTCAACCCGCCCCGCTAAGCCTAGGCGATTCCGGCAATACACATGCAGCCCCTCCGTGAGCACGAAGCACAGGCACGGCCGACGGCGTCACAGGGACACGGGAAGAGCAGCAGGGCTCCAGACTCTGATTTCTGCAATAATCACCTTTCTGTTTCCTTGAAAGGACAGGGCTGCATGAAGAACCCCCTCCAGCTGCAGATCACAAAAAAAAAAAAAAATGACAGATATGAAAGTAAGGTAACAAGTGGCTAAAATTCAGAAAGAATTCAAAATTCTTCAAAAAGCCTGACTCAGCTTGAAAACCAGAGAATATGGGAACATATTTACATAGGCAGTGCTTAAGCGCCATATTGCTACACTTTAGTTTTTTTTTAAAGATTTTATTTATTTATCTTTAGAGGGGAAGGGAAGGAGAGAGAGAGAAAAATATCAATGTACGGTTGCCTCTCGTGCGTCCCCTGCTGGGAACTGGCCTGCCACCCAGGCATGTGCCCTGACTGGGAATCGAACCACAATCCTTTGGTTCGCAGGCCCGCGCTGAATCCACTGAGCTACACCAGCCAGGGCACTGCACTTTAATTTTGACATGAAAGTTACATCACTACTGAAGCACATAGTTCTAAAGATGTGACCTGAAATGTCGGAAGGGCTCATATAGAGTGCATTTAAAAGGCCAAATTAAAGACATCAGAAATCTCAGATTATCTTGTCAACTCAGAATCAAATAAATTTTCATCAGAAACATACTCATTTCTGAGTATTTCAACAATTAGTTGTAGGGCACACATTCCACAGAAAAGAGGATTTCTGGGTACAGGCACATGACCACCTTCTGCTCCTGCTGCAGGCAAAAATGTACGTTACACAAAGCAGCAGTCAGAAGTCAGGCGAAGCTCTGCAGCCACGTCACACCCATGCTGCACTCGGTTGGCCACAATGGCGAGGCCAAGGAGATGCTGGAGGCGTGGAAGCCTCCTCTTGCCTGCCTCAGCTCTAGAAGCTGCAGTGCAGGGCTCCCCATCTCTTCCAGCTCCCCTGGGGCAACTCCATGTCAGACAGGGCCCACAGTACGCAGGGGAACAGCAGTCCGAGTGCAGCAGCAGCGGGGGCGGGCCCAGTCCCCAGAACAGAGTGGGGAGCTGGGCTGGGGCTGCTGAGGTGGGGCCGGAGGCAAGAGCAGGAGGGCTTTGCTAAGGTCAGTCAGGGCAGCCAACAGGGACCCAGAGGGCAGAGAGAAACAACAGTCTCTGAAAGACTTGAAGGTCCCATCTCTAGCAAAGTGACAGAGACGACAGGTCCTGGAAGTCCTCTCCCTCAGGTTTTCACTTCGCAACAGGCGAAAGGCCACGTGGAGGCAGCCGAGTCAGAGAGAGGGTGCCCCGTGTGTACCTCACCTTGCCCCACTGCAGCCCTCCCTTTGTAAAGTGGGATGACACTGCACTGAACGTTCAATGAGGACCTGAGACATCACAGGCTCGGCCCAGAACTCACCGCGGAGCCAGCAGCACTGGGGGCCTCAGGCCAAGAACTCACCTATCAGCTCCACAATACTCCCGCTGCGGCTCCGCCTGCCGGGCTCCTGGCTGGGGGCCAGCTGTGCCAGGCCACCGGGCGTGGTCAGGGCCCGCAGCAGTGCGGGGGGCGGGGTCCGGAGAAGCTGCTGCAGGAGCTCCAGAGCCCCGGTCACCACATTGTGGTCAGGGTGCTGTGCGTAACGCAGGGTCAGCTCGTACACCTGCAGGCAGAGAGCAAGTGCTGCCGTCATGGCTCTCCCAGGAACACTACATTTCGCCTTTTGTTTCTGGTAGTCTCACGGCGGCAAAACTTGTGCCTTAATTTCTGCCCCTAAAACCTTCTCTGTCGCTTCTACCAGGGCAATCAGTAGCTTCCACATGGTTTTCTAAATTCCCCCAGTTTCTTCCACTGCGATGTTAACTCCTTAAAAGGAAGGAGAGCTGTCCTCAAAAGCAGAGGCGCATGAGCTCCCACCTGCCAGCTTGCAGCTGGCTGCCGAAGGGGGAGGAGGCTCAGTCTGCAGCAGTGACTCCGCCGTGTGTGAGGCAGGCGAGAGCCATGGTCACCAGCGCCGCTGAGACACAGCTCTCCAACGGGTGGAGGGTCTGGTCAGCCAGGACCTGCGCTTCTGATGCTCTACCTTGTTATACGGAGATAAGGGCTTTTCTCCTTTGTCAGAGATGCCACATAAACACAGAGCACCAGTGGTATCTGAGTTTCCCATAAACGACCAACAGTTTTACAGTATGAATGTGGGGATTCAGGCAGCCTTATGCCACAAAATGAGTCGCGATTCACCTGAAGTTCAAAATTGACCAGCACTCCACTTCCACTGGGCAGTTGGGCAGCCTTATCTTTAACACCGAAAAGTAACGCACGGGCTGAACAGACACAGGGCCACACAGAAGGGTAAAAAACGAAAAGCCTCAGAGGCAGAGCCTTTTGGTCACTGGGCTTCAGACCTTCCAGATGGACCCTCCATCACTCCAGTCACAGCTCCACAAAAGGCAGTCCACGGGCGACCTGGCCCACGCCCCGTGTCTGCGTGTCCAGTGCCTCACCCACCACTCTGGTCCCCTTGTGAAGTCTGCCTTCGTTTCCCTCAGATGTGACTGGGAGTCACGCAGCTAGGGGTCATGACCTAAGGCCCTGAACCCCGTGGCCTGGCTCCGGAGTCCGCTTTCTGAACCCGTTCTGCGGCTCCCCATCCCGAGGACCTGCCTCTCCGCACGGCAGTCATCTCCATATCTGCACTCCAGTGAACCCGGGCCCCTACCTGCACCAGCTGCTCTGTCGAGGGGGACACCTCCGTCTCTTTCCGTGTGACCCCGAAGCTGCCTTTCAGGCTGGTGTCCTGGACCTGCTGCTGCAGCAAAGGCACCAAGCACCTCAGCGCGAGCAGCACCCCCAGGACCAGCAGGGGTGGATGCTCGTCTGTGACAGGAGCCAGCAGACCTGGAAGACAGCACAGGGTCCCTCAGACAGGCTTGCCGCTGGGAGCACCGGGACTCAGTCTGGGGAAGAGAAGAGGCCACAGGAGTGCCTGGCCCTGAGGCTGGCAGTGTGGGGCGAAGGCAGCACAGACATCGCTGTGAAGAAGCACAAGCATGTCGAAGCGTGGGCAGCAGCCCGGGCGCACAAAGGGCAGTCCTCCCTCCCCAGCCCAGCAAGGCCCTCGCATTGGGCTCTGCTGCCCCAGGAAGTCAGGCAGTCACTCATGACAAATGTCCTCACGCCACCTGCAGTGTGTGCTGGTGCTGACTCCTACAGTCGCCCCACAAACGAGGGACACACTCAGCAGAGCTACGCAGTGAAGAGGCCCGCAGGGCCCTAAGATTCAGCTTCAGCCCTCGGGGACTCCCTCCATCCAGAGCCACCTCAGCGAGCTGTGCAGTCAGGCTGCACAGGGGCCCAGGCCTGGGAGGCGTGTGGGGCAGCACACCAGCCTGCACCCCCTTCCCCGCTGACTGTTCTTGGACACAGCTGCACCCACACTTCTGCAGGGAGGAGGAGCAGTCTTTCTGAACCCCCACACGGGCCCCACACGGGCTAGCGGCAGCCCCAACCTAGCTCCCATTTGCCGGCCAGCCAATGCCCAAGGGTCTGGTCCATAGACCAAGGTCCGTCTGATTGCAGAGGTCGCCCCCACACTGGGGAAAACCACCTCAGGCCCGTGCCTTACCTAGGAGCACATTGAGCAGCCAGCTGTAGAAGTACTGCGTCCTCCTGGAGTGCTGGCAGATGCTTACTGCGGAGCTGGCTGCCGTCCGCCGAACAGTCGGGGAGCTGGACTTCAGGTTTGCCAGGAAAGCCTTCAGCAGAGCCTGCAGGAGCAAGAGCCCGCTCGGCTGGAGGAGGGAGCTCCAAAGAAGCGGGCCATGTGTGTTGCGAGACTCAACTTGCTCCAAGTCCTTGCAGAGCACAAACCATCGACAGCTCCAGGCTTTTGTAAGCCAAATGGATGCACCCAAATTTGGGGTATTCCAGAGAAGTTTGTAAATATGTAGCCTATTTACTGCCTTATGGAGTGCAAGCAGGGACATGAAAGTGGAAGCCTGAGCTCTGGAAAAGCTGTACCCACAGGATTCAGGGACAGGGTCGGGAAATGACACTATGTAAAATAAATGCAGTTGAAAAGGGCCCGACAAATAATGAAGTCAAAGCAAAAAGAGCATGAGCCACCTACAGCAACACCCAGCCTCAGAGACGCTTTGTCCGTGTGCTGCCTCAGTGACCGCCACTGAGGGACATCCTGGGTCTAGAGGACGCACAGCCTGACTGCACTGGGACAGGACGCTACTCACACCACTCCATGAAAACAGAGAGGAGACTTGTCACTGGACCTTCAGAGTAACCAACGGAGGCGCTGAGATTCTAACCGTGGCCCCTGAAGCCTTAACAAACAGCCGAAGAGCAAAGGAGCGACCATGCAGTTGCATACGTTTGGTGGAGATGCTGCCTAAGAACAGCCACTCGCCACCACTCTAAACGGTGCTCTGAACAAGAGATCGTCCCAGCTGTGGGTCAGTGAGAGCTGGGCGCTGCTGCCTGGGGAGGGCATGCCTTCAGGGCCCTGCCACGGGAGGTACCACTCCAGGCAAACAAGCCTCAGACAGACCAGTGCCTGGCTTCTACACAGCTTTCTCCCCACAGGGGTTAGCACCCCTGGTTCTCAGAGTGCGTCAGCTCCTAGTGAACCTATATATAGATCAGACCCTGGACCAGATGGGAGAAGGAGCCACACCTGGCCATAGGACGCCCCAGCAGCCTGTGGCCTCCAGCGCCCCAGAGGCACCACCTCGTCAACTTATCTCTGACCAACTTTTTCAGCTCCAAGAAAAGAGTGTCAGCATCTCAAAGAGCTCCTTTGAGAGAAAACACACATGAACACATCACTGAAACAGCACATTAAGACATGAGCACAGGGAAAGGTCAGCGTTATTACAAAGGGTCAGCCCACTGCGAACCTAAGCAGTTTGGAAGAGTAAATACAACTGAATATGAGAGTCGGGGGCCTCCTCAGGTCTGAAGCCCCCAGTGCCAAGAATGCCTCGGAAAGGCAGTGGCCGAGGGCATGGAGACCCAAGAGGGTCATGAGCTTGAAAGGAGAGAGATGGGCATCCAGGCACTGGGCGTCCAACGAGAGAACAGAGGGAGTCGCTCCCAGGGTGATGGCCAGGAAAGCCCTGGGCTGAGACTGTGCAGCAGCCCAGCCAGACTGGAGCGTGTCGCCATAGTCTGGGCAGGCGGTTCTAGTTGGCTCAATGACCCAGCAAAGCATCTGCCCTGTGGAAACCACTGGGGTGCACTTTACCAAGCCGCTGAAAGGTATGAGCAGACAGAAATGGCCAAAGAGCAGCAAGCACAAGAGAAAGAGGCGGTATCAACTGCAGGTACACCGGAGAGCCGTGCAGAGAAGCAGAACCGTGGTGCAGAGCACGATGAGCGGGGACCATTTACGAAGGCGCAGCATCGCGCACACTGACATGGCCACAGCACAAAACCGGGTGAGGGCAGAGCCAGGCCCATGTCTCGCACAGCAGAACACCCAGAGCCAGCAGCACTGGCACGCTGTTCAGAAATACCGGAAACACTAACACAGGACCGAGCCACAGAAGCAGGAGATCGAGAACCTGTTGTCCTCAGACCCTGCGACAGGGCCACGACTCCTGGACATTGCAAACGGATCAGGATAGCAGGTGTGGAGGGAGCTGGCCAAGGCGCAGAATGAACAGGAGGTAAAGGGGCCCCTGACAGCTGTGGGGCCCTCCGCATGCCACCCCCCACTTGCAGGCCCCGGACAGTCACCCTGACCAGCACAGAAGCCAGCCCCGTGCACCAGAACCCCATCTGCTCAGGAACAGTGCCCTCTGAACCTACACGGATGCGCTGACCCCGCTCGGCTCAGCACCCACAGGAAGAGGAGTGGAAGGCAGCTCTTAGTGGGCCTCAGGGTCTTAACCTGAGTTGGAAGCCCAGCAGAAGTCCAAGAGTGCCCTTGAACGGCCCCCCATCAGACTCGCTCCCAGGTTTGGGACTTGAGGTGCCAATCATACCTTAATTTCATTGTCATTTGCAAAATTGCCAAATGAAGCCATTATTTTGGGTATAGCAGCAGCCAAGGTCTCCTGAACAGATTCCTCAGGTCTCTTGCTTGTTCGAGTCAGGCAAGGCAGCAGGTTCACCAAGTAAGGCCTGCAGAGGTGAGGGAACATCGATTGCTCTACCGGGTCCATTCAGTGAGACAGAAGCAGGGAGTCTGGAGCCACCCAGAGAAGAGCCCGCTTCTAGAAGCGGAAAGGGAGCAGACCTCCGCCAAAGAGGCGGGAGGAAGGGCTGCGCAGGAAGCTCAGATGTGGGAGACGCTCACCCTGCGCTTCTCCTGTGACTAGAGACTCTCCAAAGCTCGTTTTAAAAGTTATTTGCGGTGAATTATAATCATTACTGACATATGCATAGTTTAAATTATAAAACAAAACATAATATAAGAAAATACCACTTCAAAAATAAAAGTTAAGAAATGACAATCAGGTTTTCTTGGAAAAGCAGCATTACAAAAAGCTTTTCTAACTTTTTCAGCTAAGTAAAGCCTTAGCAATAAGAAGACCCGGAACTCTAGAGAGAAAGGCTCCCCTGCAGGATGGGTGGGGGAGGCGGAGGGGGGGGGGCGGTTGTTACAGGCCTGAGGAGCCAGGACCACCGACACCCTTGCCTGCGAGGAGAGCAAGGCAGCGCCCCCCAGTGCTGAGATGGGCCACTCGCAGGTCTGCGTGCAGGACTACATTACAGAGGCGAGGCTCCTCTTTCTAAGGAGACAGGTTTTTTGTATAGACCCAAGGGGAAAAAAACCCAGCCATCAAGAGGAAGAGAAACCTGGCTTTTGAAGAAGTGAAATCAGCCCAATGAGTCCACAGAGAGTATGTGAGGTGCAGGGGCCCTTGGGGCAAGATGCCTCTGAGGCTTGCAAGAGCCTGGGTTTCATCTGAACAGCTCCACAAAGTGAACCCACAGTTCCAAGTAGGACACACTGAGACCCCGTCCTGTTTCCTTAAGATGCCTTTGGTTGCTAAGTGGAGAACTGGGGATGCACTGCTTAGAAAAATCACAAATGACTCAAAATGAGAATACTGAAAGCAGACGGTGAAGCAAAGAGAAATGTTCTCAGCGACTGCAGCTCCACAGCCGTATTATGAAGTCCTCACTGAGCTCCAATGCGGCGGAACGGGCCGTCGTTTTACACACATGGTGAGGGTCTGGGCCACTCCACCAGCTCCTCGGAGGCGCTGCCAAGGGTCTGCGGACGGGTTGCCGGCTAGGGCCCCGAGGGTGGAGTTGCAAACTATGGTCCCTCTTTTGTTTTCAACCCATTAAAACAGGACTGTCTCAACTGGTCGCACGTGACTCACAGCTTCACATCACGCTGTTAGCCCATGTCACAAAGGAAGGTGCCTCTTTCCCTAACTCCCACAGTAAGTGACAATGAGGGCAGGACGCGGCCTCCAAGCCCCCGACACGTCTCTTCTCTTCGGCAGCCACCACGTGCAGACGCTGCCCTCAGTGCTAGGCTGCAGCAGAGGACAGGTGGGGGCCCCGCTGTCTGACACACCCAGGGAGGGGAGGGTGGGAAGTGAACAGGCCGCTGACGAAGTGTGCGAGCCCATGCCTGGGAGCAGTGAGTGCTGGGAAAGAACAAACAGGACATTGACCACAACCCGGAGGGGCAGCGGAGGGAAAGTTTAGACAGAGTGCGCAGGAAAGATCTCTGAAGAGGTGACGTTCGAGCTGAGACGTAAAGATTCCACAGGAGCTGGCCCTCCACCCAAATCATAATAATTAATCATCGTCATCATCATCATCATCATCCAGAGGGTACAACGCACCTGCATTTCTGGGGCCGAACCAGGTGAGCCAGCTCAGCAAACCTCCACAGGGCAGCGCGCAGGCTCCGGGGAGCACCATTCTGAGTGGATTTAACAGGCGGTGTTACAGTTAAAAGTCACAGACGTGGCCTGGCCAGTGGCCCAGCTGGCTAGAGCCCCATCCCGATGAACCAAGGTTGCGAGTTTGACCCCAGTCAGGGGAACGTAGGAAAAGCAGCCAATGAATGCAGAATACGTGTGGCAGGAAATCAGTGTCTCCCTCTCTTCCTCCCTATCTCCCTCCCTCCCTCTCTCAGAGAAAAAAATCCATAATTTAAAAAGGAATTTAAAAAGTAAATAAAAGTCACAGGCACTAGTACCAAGAGAACTTCATATAAACAAAAACATTTTCTTCAGTGTTAACTTCTATTTTTAGAGAAAAAGCCACGTAAATGTTTAACTGCTTTAAAAAGTTTATGGTTTAGTGAGCTGAATTATAAAGAAATGAAAATAAGTTACCATTTCAAATTCCCATGTCAGCTAATAAGTAAGGAAGATAACGTTTTACCCTGGCTGGTGTGGCTCAGCGGCTTGACTACCAACCAGCCTGTGAGCCCAGGGGTCGCTGGTCTGATTCCCAGTCAGGGCACAGGCCTGGGCCGCGGGCCAGGTCCCCAGTGGGGGGTCACACATTGATGTTTCTCTCCCTCTCTTTCTCCCTCCCTTCCCCCTCTCTAAAAGTAAATAAATAAAATATTTAAAATATAACGTTTTGAAGAAAACTAAAACAATCTACTTTACCAAATAGCTTTTCCTTCTAACATTTCCACTTATTAAATAGAAAATGAAATTTCACAAAACTATGTAATATGGTGAAACAGGACCATTGGTTTTCAATAACAGAAAATAAAGGCCTACCTTTTTAATTTCTTTGTAGAGTTCCAACTGTAGCCTGGGAAGACTGGAATCCATCAAAGCCTACGACAAAACACAAGAGATGTGTACCCGGAAGACAGGCCATTAGCAGCTCCACAGAAAGCTAAAAAACGACATAAGTGTCCATCTCGGGGCAAAGTAGATTTAATAGCAACTCAACTAAGATCCTATTTGTTAAGGCAGAAATAATATCTATGTGGAAAGCTACTGGATGAACTGGATTCAGATGCTTCACTTGAATAAAAACGGAAGAGAAAGAACTTTCACGACAGTCAAATACTACCTACTAGCGAACTCACTGGCAGATGGTTTGAATCCGTTCTACGGTGCTCCTCTCACAACCCCAGCAGCCAAGAGTGAAGGCCACCTGGGAAGGCCTCTCTGTCGGGTGCACTCTGCTGGGTGCCCCACATCAGAGCAAGGCCCTGAGTCGGGATGCCAGCACACGGCAGCGCACCTTCAAGGTCAGAGCCCATGCGACCCCAATGCGACCTCGCGTCCTTTCTGAAGGCCTGGTCCTCCCTCGATGCCCAGACGCTCCCAGCCACAGGGCCCCAGGGACCCCTGAGACCCAGGCCCTGAGCTCCCTTCCCTGGCCCACCCGCTGCCTGCAGACTCCCAGCCCAGGGCCTTTCCCCACTCTGAGACGGGCTGCGGTTATCACCAAGTCTCACGTCTGACTCCTCTGAGCATGCCGACAATCTCTGAGAGCTGCTCACTCTCCACTGAACGAAGTACAACCCCCTGAACTGGCCTCAGCACCTCCCACGGAGGCCCTCTGGCACCCCTAGGGGCTGGACACCACAGTGGTCAAGAAGGCCCCAAGTCTCCTGGCTCACCTAGCAGCCACCACTCCCCTGGACAGGAGCCCCAAGCCTCCTGACTGCCACCCAAACTGCCCTCCTCCCCCGGAACCGGGGGCACACCGCTTCACACAGCCTGTGCGTGATGCGGGCAGAGCACGTGGTCAGGCTGTGCTGGGTCCCCAAGGCCCTTCCCTATAGAAATGAAGAGCAGAACGTGCCCCAACGCTGGGATCCACCAAGTCTGGGCCTCGCTGCAGGCATGCAAAAAAACAGTCCTCACTAGAAGACAAGATTCCAGGACTGACTCCTGCAAGTCCACCCCGGAATCGGGCACGGGGTCGCCCACAGGCTCCCACCCTGTCCCTCCTCTGCCACAGGGAGAGCGGGCCCAGCCAGACCTGGACCCCACTGCTGGCCTGGGATGAGCACTAGGTAAGGAAGCCAGCCAGAGTGCAGCCAGTGACACTGTGCCTGGCGTGAAGCAGAAAGGAGCGGCTGGGAGCGACCGGCCTCATCTTATGTTCTGGGTCATAACATGAGACGTCAGAATCACGCACTGGGAGGGCCAGGCAGTTTCCGCAGGTGTGCCCAGGATACCAGCAGACAGGTGCCTCCAACCTCACAGCAGAAAGGCGACCCATGCAGAAACCCAAGGGACCATGCTGCTCCAAACAAAGGGTCCCGGTCCGGAGCGCACACCCAGGCTCTTACTTTGATGACTCTGTTGAGGCACTCGTCAGCCACCATCCTGACGTCCGACTCAGCGTCATCACTGCACAGCAGGAAGAGCTCCATGGCGATGCCCAGGAGTCTCTGGAATTCTGGGGAATTTCTGAGCAAACAAGAAGAGATGGTCACAGCTAGAAGACCCCAGCAGACTTGACGGACACAGCATAGTGCCCAGCGTCCCCGGCGGGGGGCCGGGGGGGCCACGCCGACCTGCTGCGAGGGAAACGGGCACCAAGGGGGTCGAGGACGCTGGTGCATGGGGCGGCCAGACAAAGGGCGCATGGGAAGTCTGTGCTCTCTGTGGCTTTTCTGTAAGTTTAAAACTACTTCAAAATTTCAACGTTCGTTTTTAAGAAAGAGGAGTACTTGCAAGACAAATCTCAGTTTTTTAAGTTTTAATTAAAAACTCTTTAAAAGACACTACTTTTTGTGTATTTTAATTCTATTTTCTAAAAAGACACTGCTTGGGATACCTAAATCCCAGAGAGCCATCTGCTCTCTGCCAACAAGTTACTCTTACTTGCAACGTTCTTTTTACTTTTTATTGTTTATGCTATTACAGTTGTCCCAGTTTCCCCCCGTGTCCCCCTCCGCCCAGCCCACCCCCACGCCGCTGTCCACGTCCACGGGTGATGTACGTTCGTTCTTGGTCTAGTCCCTGCACCTTCTTTGGCCCAGCCTCCCCACCCCCTCCCCTGACAGCTGTCAGTCTGTTCCTCGTTTCCGTGCCTCTGATTCTGTTTTGCTCATTTATTTTGATCATTAGATTCCAGTTATAAGTGAGATCATATGGTATTTATCCTTCCTTGGCTGGCTTACTTCACTTTGCCTAACAGTCTCCAAGTCCATCTGTGCTGTCACTTGCCACGTCCTTGATGCCTCGAATTGGAACACCCATTTGACTCTTCTCTCCACTGAGTCCAGCTTTCCACATGTGTCCCACTGCCCAGCCACACCTCACACAGAAGCCAGACCGCAACAGGGCAGTGCCTGTGCTCCGCCACAGCCTCGAAGACGCTCGAGTCCCTGCCTCGACGGCACATGGCTTTAAAATGCTGGACGGAGAGCCTGCGTAGCTTGTGGTGATCCAGTTGGTGAAACAAGATGAGACAGACAGGCTGGCAGGCCACAGGCATGAAGCCACTGTCACAGCCCTGGGAAGTGCTCCAAGCTGACAGCACAGCCCAAGTAGTGCTGCTGCCCCTCCAGCACCAAAGTCAGGGGCCGTTTCCTGACCTCGATCTACAGCGCTCAGACATGGAGGTCCCCACCCGCACTCCACGTTGGCCTTCCTACCGACAGAGCCTGGGGGGAGCAAAGGACTGCACTCGCAGTGATCAGCGCGCAAACACGAGAGGCAAAGCGTGCTACTCGGCAGCCTCCAGACCTTGCCCAGCAACATGTGGAGAGAGGACTGAGGGGAAGAGGCCCTGAGAGCAGGCCCCACACTCGGACGCACTCGGAGCAGTACCATCCACAGAGATCATACGAGCTACATGGGCCATTTCACACTTTCTAACAGACACGCCAGAAATCCAAACAAACCACCCTGGCTGGTGCAGCTCAGTGGATTGAGTGCCGGCCTGCAGACCAAAGGGTCACCGGTTCGATTCCCAGTCAGGGCACATGCCTGGGTTGTGGGCCAAGTCCCCAGTGGGGGTCACATGAGGGGCAATCACACATGTTTTTCTCCTCCCCTTTCTCCCTCCCTTCCCCTCGCTCTAAAATAAATAAAATCCTAAAAAGGAAAAAAAAATCCAAAGAAACAGGGACAATTATTTTAATACCATATTTCACCTAACCCAATACATCAAAAATATGTAATATTTCAATATGTAGCCAATATAAACAAATTGACAGAACGCAATCTTTTTACACCTCAATTCAGACACAAAATTTTGATCTGTCATTAGCCTTCATAAAAGTCACAGCTGAAGGAGGTTCCCTACGAGTAGAAGAACGGGCCTGGAGGCCTGATGCGTACCGCAGCGACTGTTGGGCCCCACATGGTGTTGTAAGCCACAGCATCACCGAGAGGCCACCTCTTAACTGCTCCCAGCACAGTAAGGGACGACCAGTGGGTGGCCTGATGACAGGCACTCACCAACACTGCTGTGATCATCACGCTGCAGTGGACAAACATATCAGACCAACACATGGTGCACCTCAGACCCACACAATGTCATCTGTCACCTGTATCTCAGTTCAGAAAAAAGGGAAATGATTGTCATTTCCAACCATGCTTAAACTTTCTCCAATAACTGAATCAAATACTGATTACTGATTTTTTAAAGTTTAGTTTAATAAAATATGTACCAGGAGTAATGAGGTCATCCATTTCTTGAGAGCTGTGAAAGTACTTCGAGAAACTCAATCACCTAACTGGTCAAGTCCATGGGCACAACGCTGTCCACTTCCCTTCCAACCCTTTCGATAGCCGCACTACCCACATGGTGTCTCCCGCACGCCCCAGGTGTCAGGAGTCTGGGGTTTCGCTTCGTTCAGCGTCACTAAGTTACTGGTGCTTTCAGAGAACACTCTTTCCTGTTCTCCACTTTATGGACTTTCACCTGACGCCTGCTCCTCCCTACATCTGGGCCCGGCTCGTCTTCTGCAAGCTCCCTCGGCTGGAGGCAGGGGTGCTGGCTCCAATCCCTTCTCTTGTGCAGTGGGCTCAGCGCCGAGTCCCCTTCGTGTTCTCAGGCACTGCAAAGCACCTCCCATTTCCCCTGCTGACTTCTCCTCTCACCCACGGGAAGGTGTGAGTTTCCCCATGTCTGGGGCTTTTCCAGACTGTCTTTCTGCAAGACCCCACTCAATCCCACTGAGGTGAGGGAGCACCCTGAGTGTGCTTCGGTCCCGTGACGCGTGGAACCTGGTCTGATGGCCAGTGCACAGTCCAGCTGGGCAAACGTGCTGTGAGCGCGTGAGAACGTGTCTCCTGCTGCTCTGCAGGGAGTGTCCACAAATGCCCCTCAGGACACGGGGGCGACAGGGTTTTCCAGGTCTCCTGCATCCCAACTGTGTGTCCACATGCTCTAAGCGTAGTGGAGACAGGCTGCCAGAATCTGACGAGTGTGGACCTGCCCCTCCCTCCTGCAGGGCGGCTGGCTTTCTCTCACGGGTTTCGGAAGCTCCGCACCGAGGATCTCACCGAGTCAGACTGCTGTGCCCACGGGCTGGACAGACGCGATTCTCACTGCACCGCGACCACGCCGTCCCTGCTCCTGGCCTTTGACGTGTGAATAACCGACCGCCTTGCTTTCTTCTGACCGGTATCGGCATGCTGAAGCTCTTTCCACTGTTTTACTTCTTAACCTGCTTTTGCCTTTATGTTAAAATGGTTTTCGCCCCAGGGGCATACACTATGTCCTGCTTTTTCATCCAATCTGGAAAATCTTGTACATTTAATATCATCACTGACAAAAGGTTTAAATCTACCACTGTAGTACTTCTTTCCTGTTTGTCCCATATGCTCTGTGTTTGCCTTTTTGCATACTTCTCCCTTCTTTTGGGTTGAGTATTTTTATGATTCAATTTTCCCTCCTTTTTTGGTTTATTAGTAACTTTGTTGTGCTTGTAATCAGTTTCACAGGGTTTTTTTCAGATTTTATTTATTTCTTTTTAGAGAGAGGGGAAGGGAGGGAAAAAGAGAGGAAGAGAAAAACATCAGTGTGTGGTTGCCTCTCATGGGCCCCACACTGGGGACCTGGCCGGCAACCCAGGCGTGTGCCCTGACTGGGAATCGAACCAGCAACCCTCTGGTCCGAAGGTCGGCACTTACTCTACTGAGCCACACCAGCCCAGGCCAGCTGTATAGTTTACAGCCTGTCTTTAATTTATCACACTCTACTTAGTGATATACACCACCTCACACACAGCATAAGAAACTAACAACACTATTGTATCAGTTTCCCGTGGCTTCTGTGACAAACTGCTAAAAACTGAGGGGCTTAAAACACAGAAGTGCTCCTCTCTCAGCTCCGGAGACCAGAAGTCCCAAATCACTATCTCCAAGCCCAAACCAAGGCCCTGGCAGTGCTGCGCTGCCTCCAGACTCCAAAGGAGAATGGCTCCCTGCCTCCCCCTGCGCTGCTGGCTGCCAGCACCCCAGGGCTCGGGGCCACATCACCCCAGTCTTCACGGCCAGCTTCGTCATATCCGTCTTTGTTCCGTGTTCATATCTCCTCTGTGAGTGTGTGAAGTCCCTGCTGTGCCTCCTTTTTATAAGGACAATGGGACTTGGGGCCCACCTGGGTGTGACCCAGGGTAACCTGCCGGTCTCCAGATCCTTAATCACATCTGTAAAGACCCCTTTCCCTTAGACGGTCCCACATACACAGAATTCCTGGGACAAGGACCCAACACCTGCGGGCAGGGGACACAGTACTCTGCCTACCACAAATACTGCACATGTAGAGAGAGTCTGTTCCACGTCTGTTCCTCTTTACATGATTGTTACTGCACAGTTGACTTCCACATGTCACGAGCCCCCAATGCCTTGTTGCTGCACTATAAACAATCGATGACACTGGAAAGACTCTGAGTCGGAGGGCTGGTGCTCGCCCTGCACAGTCACCACTCCCATGGCTCCCCAGCCCTGGGCAGACCCGGGTCCTAGCGACATATCTCCTTCTACCTAGAACGCACCCTAACACTCCTTCCAGTGGCCGCCTGCTAGGCATAATCACAGCCTTATTTCCCCTTTGGCGTGACAGAGTGGAAGGGGCTGAGAACTCTGGGGTCTCCCTGTCGGCACTCAGCGCTGGTGCTCCACCGTGTCCACTGACACTGTTCCCAGTGAGAAACCCCTGGCGCTCTCACCCTGCAGTCAGTGAGCTCTGCACCTGCTCAGCGTGGAGTTTTCTCATGCCTGTCTCTACTTAACTCACTCAGTCTTTCCTCTAACTCCCTGAACACACGACACGCAGTTATAGTGGCTGCTCGAACGGTTTTGTATATGAATTGTACTGTCTGTGCAAGTTCCGGGTCAGCTTCAATTAGTTTTTCTTACTATGAATCCTATCTTCCTGCCTCTTTGCATTCCTGATGGTTTCCGGTTGAATGCCAGACCTTGTAACTTTTAGCTTGCAGGCTGCTGCATACTTTTGAATTCCTATAAATGTTCTTGACCTCTGCTCTGGGATGCAGTTTGTGACTCTGAAAGAGTATGACCATCTTGGGGTTTACGTCTAGGCCCGAGCAAGCAAAAACAGGGTAACGCCCAGCCTAGGCTAAGTCGCCCTCCTGCCGGGGCAAGCCCAGCAGAGAGGCCAGCTGAGGCCCTTCGGAAGACGAGGCTGCCACTCGGAGGCCAAGGTTGCTGCTCGGGCTGGTGGCGCAGGAGGTCCCCTGTACCTGTGAGCGTTTCAGCTTGAGCTCCTCCAGCCCTTGCAGGTGGTCTGGCCACAGGCCCTGGGTCCTCTCCCCGGTGAAGATTCGAGGGCATATGCAGGCCTCCAGAATCGGCTGCATGCTACTCCCTCCTCTTGGGACTCTCCCCAGTAAACTCCAGCCACCCCGGCCCCTTGTGGCCACCAGCTCTGTCCCCTCAACTCAGCAACCACCGGGCTCCACCTGGGTGTCCCCTCTGGCCGTGGCCAGGGAACTCCCTCCAGGCAGCAATCTGGGGAAATCACAGGGCCCCCCACACCAGCCTTCCTTTGTTGCCACTCAACAGAGGGTTGCTGCGGTCCTCTACCTGACGGTAAGTGTTGCAAATACCCAGGCTGCACATACTTGATCCACACCAGTTTTAGGCAGGAAGGTAAATCCTGTCTGTTACTTATCTTAGCCAAGAACAAACATCTCTCACGACTTTAACTTAATTTTTAGTACTGTTACTATCTTTTCTGGTCACAAACATAAATACTGTAAGTCGCCTTTTATAAAGCTAACGAGTACTCCCTCCTACAAATGCACACTAACTTTTCAACTCCCCAAAGGGTACACGCTGAGACGTTCTTTAACGTTCTCAGGGGTGCACAGCACTGACTGCACCGGCATCCTTATCCTCCTTCTCAAGGACAAACGCCAGAAGTGAAATTGTTAATTCAACACGGATGGCAGGTCAAGTTTTACATTTTGCCAAATTGCCTTTTAAGAAGGATGTACGACCACTGATGACATCCCAAGTAGTTTTTAATGCTGGTGAATTTGGCAAGCCAACAATGTCCTTACAGTAACACACACGCACAACCACAGCTTCCATCAACAACGGACCACCCCTGCGAGTCCATCACAGACGGCAAACAGCCGGCCCCGGTGTGCGCGAAGGGGACAGAGGGGCTCCTGGAGGGGCTCCCACAGAGCTGCCTCATGCGGAGCTGTCAGAACCGCAACAGGAACATGAGCCTGGAGAAGAGGCAGGAGAACAGAGAACTGCAGGAGAAGAAAAAGAACCTCCGAGAAAACGCACCATTAGGTGTTTGCAGATCTCAACAAGCTCCTTAAAAAGCCTGAGAGTGTGGAGCCCACATCAAGGCCGTTTTACATATCTGAACCAACAGAAAGGAACGGGGCCGGCGCAGTGCCTGCTTGTGAGCCCTGGGGAAAAACACACAGACCCAGCAACCCACCACGCACACGTTTCTGGAAAGAGCGCTACCTCCTTGGGCAGGGCCTGAGGAGGTCCTTCCGCAGGTGCTTCAGAAGGCGGCGTGGCGGCCGCAGGAGATGACAGCTCCCAGGTGCTGCTGCCCCTGGAGACCTCCCCCGCGAGACAGGGTGTGGAGGAGGAAGACAGGGATGCTGACGATCCTGACCCTGACTAGGCCTAGGGTAAGGTGTGTGTTTCAGTGTTCATTTTTAACAAAGTTTAAAAGGTAAAAAGTTAACACTTTAAAAACAGGACAAAGCTTACAGAATAAAGATACTGAAACTATTTCTAAAAAAAGAGAAATATTTTTGTACAGCTGTACGACGTGTGTTTTAAGATAAACGTTGTTACAAAAGAGCCTCTACTTTTGCATGAGCATAGAAAGGATATAAAGAATAGAAAAATTTTAAAGGTTATAAAGTTCAAAAGTTTTAAAGTTTACACAGTTTATAAAGTACAAAAGCCATAGTAAGCTGAGGTAACTTATTATTACCCATGTTTTTGGATCACATTTTTTGCTTTGAAATCTTTTCCCCTATTTTCCTCCTTTAAAACTTAGATGCATCTTATGGTCCAAAGAATACGGTACATATAACTCAGTGGATTGAGCGTGGGCTGGGAACCAACGGGTCACCAGTTCGATTCCCAGTCAGGGCACATGCCTGGGTTGCAGGCCAGGTCCCCAGTGGGGACCACGTGAAAGGTAACTACACACTGATGTTTCTCTCTCTTTCTCCCTCCCTTCTCCTCTAAAAATAAATAAATAAAATCTTTTAAAAAATATATTTAAAAGAAAAAAAGAATATAATACATAAATAAAAGTATTTTCTAAATTTAGTGTGGCCTAAGTGCACTCACAGTGTGTAAAGCCCACAGTGGTGTATGGTGGTGTCCTGGCCTGCGCCCTCACTCCCCCTCACTCCCGGCTCCCAGAGCCACGCCAGCCCCGGGGCTCCGCTCACGCGAAGGGCCCTGCACCTGGCACTGTGCACGCACTGCGCCACATCTGTTCACACTGCTGTGCGTCTTCTGCGCTTAGACACACAGACTCCCACGCACTGCTGTGTCGCAGTGGCCCATGGTGCTCAGCACAGGCCCACGCTGTGCAGGCTGGTGGCCCAGGAGCAGAGGGCTGCACCGCCAGGGTTGCATGAATCACTCCGTGACGTGCGCACAGTGACACAGACGCCTGAGGACGCCTCTATCAGAACACATCCCTGTCACTCTACCATGAGGGGCTGTCTCTCTGCTCGGTCTCATTCCGTCGTCACTGTGAACCTGAACATCTCCCACAGAAGTGCCACATGAATGTCGGTCACAGTCTGCTGGCCCCATCCCCGCTCTCCTCCTGTGGGGACCTATGACTGCTCCTCACGGGGGCTGCGGCCCTGTTGCATCTCCGCTGTCAGTGCCCCGCCCCCCCGAGGCCAACCCACTGTGGAGTTTCAGGTGGACTCTGACACGCTGAGCTAGATCCCAGTCCGGGCCGCTGTTTCTGTGTCCACTGGCCTTCCTCAGCCTAAGGGCACAGGCAGTGGTTTTCCGCTCTTCTCCAGGCAGGAGCTCAACCTGACACTAAGGTCTGCCTGCACAATGGGGCAGAGACTTCAGTCTCCCCTAGGCAGCCGACTGGTTTAGATGTCCCCTGTTGTTCGGGCGCTGACCCAGGACACTGACTCGGGACACCGCCCGCCTCCCCACTGCGTACCTCATTCAGGGCCCATCGCCCCTCCTGTCTTGCACAGGTGCCCCCGCGTCACTCACAGTCACACAGTCTGTGCGGTGCACACGTACTTGTTCCTGCGGATGAACAAGTTCAAAACACCCCTTCTTGAATCTTGATCACAATCACTTTAAATGTAAGGATTACGGTAATTTAGAGAAAATTCAATTTTTGATAAAAAATATCTTCCCACCTAGGAAGAAAAGTAGCCATGTATGCCTTTCAAAAAAGTCAGTACCAGTCTTTATATAGTTCTTGTATATTTCCTGCTGATTCCTTCAAATGTTGTATGTTGTTGCTACTGTGAATAGGACCTTAAACCACTTTGCTTTCTAACTGAGTTGTGCTAACACACGGGGAATCTATAGTTTTCTGGGCATTTACTTTTACTCGACCACGTTATCAAGGTGCACTTGCTCCGATATGGGCTCACAGGGATGCTTAAGAGGACTTTTTGGAAATAAATGCCTGCACTTCGCCCAAGCGGAAAGTACAGGTGTGCTGGGAAAGAGGACGGTGCAGTGCCTTCGTTACTGCATGTTGATAGTTTCCAGAGGACTCTGATGCTCATGCATATTGAGGAACCAGCAGTTTAGGCCACCAAATCGAGAGCGGAGGTGGCTACTTCGTCGCATTGTGCCTGCAGCCTCAGAGGACTTTCTACACTGAAAACCCCAGAGGCAGCCCCTGAGGTGACCCCATGCAGAGGTCAGTACATCACAGAAGCTACAGGAAAACAGCAAAGATACACACACACTCAAGAAGAGATCACAGGATACGCCAGCCATCGCGGAGACTCCACAAAGCATCATACACGTCCGAAACACCCACTACAGCTCTGCACTCCCCAATTCCTGAAAAGTATGGAGCATATCTTAAACTTGTTCCTTGGTCTGATGAGACTAAACCTCCTCTCTGGGTGCAAACCCCATGCGATAGCCTTTTAACCAGCTCCTCTGTAGAACAACAGTGTAACAACTGCCGGCACCAGGCCACACACACAGAGTGGGCACCCTAACGTAAACACCATGGGCAGGCGTGACTGTGATCTCAGACATCCGCACACGCTTCACTGACGTGTGGATCTCGGCCCACAGACGGCGGCAGGACACGCGCTGCACTTGGACCAGAGAGGGGCCTGTGTGCTGGGAGCGCAGGCTTCCAGAGTCAGGCCAGCTCCCTGCGCCCTGGACGGTGGAGCCTGGCGTGCAGAGCTGGGCCGCGGCAGCAGGGCATCTGAGGCTGTCAGGGACTGAAGGCCAGGTCATTCACAATGACGAAAAGGTACAGGACGAGGCACCGCACAACCAGAGGGTGAGGAGCTCTTCCTAGACAGGGTTTCCCATGTGCCGCTGGGCCCACTAGAGCCCCACGGATGGCGCCCGCATTTCGTAAGGGAGTCAAGAGAGGCCCCGGAACGTACGACTTCTCTGAGTCGCCCGGCTTGTGAGGAGTGCGGTGGGATTCAAACTCTTCCCCCTGCCCTGCCCCAGCCTGGAATCGTTCCCTGCAGCGGCCTGGCAGCTCGCACTCTCTGCATTTGCTTCAGGACAGACTTCCACTTGCTGGTACACTTTCTGCCCACAGGTTTCTACAGACAGGAAGAGAAATCGTGCACCGTATCTCACAACCAAGGGGCTGGGGTGGACTGAAATGGGATGCTGTATGTGAAATCCCTTTAGAAGTACAAAATAAAAATGTAAAGCACCACTAAAAGTCAGTGAAGCATCAAGTTTCTGTGAGCACTGAAGTCAAGGTTACTGCCCTCCAGGCGTTTCCTCACCGACTGGAAGGAGCTCTTCCAGCTGGGGAGTAGCATGAGCTATTTATTCCAAGAGAAAGGAAAGCGAGGAGGTAAGTATTTCAAACATGCCACCCGGGTAACAGAATTCAGAAACCATAGGTACATCTGTCTCCTACTCAGCCCTTAAAAATAGGCCTAAAACACTTCCCACCCACCACTACTAGGGACAGCAATCAGAAAGACAGACCGCCAAAAGTAAAGAAAACAAGGAGAGTCGGGAAGAAGCTACAACAGAAGCGGGCACCTCACTGGGAGAAAGACTGAGCAAGGGATGCAGACCTACAGCCGAGGCCTGCAACCCCACCCACGCCGGAGCTCGGGTGAGCAGCCCGCACCGCTGGGAGTCCCGCACCCCCGCAGGGCCAGCCCCCGGCCAGGAGAGCGAACCATCGGACTGATCGATTGGCACAAGGCTCGTGCTGTTCCCATTACTAAACTAATGTAAAGTGTCAAAAAAAAAGATTTTTAAATGATTACAGCCACCAAGGGTACAACTTAATACGATCCCGCAGCCCCACACCACCCAGGTCAGCAGCTGCTGCCCATGCGGGCGGAAGAGGACACTGCGCTCATCGCGGGGTGGGGACAGCCTGACTCAGGCAGCCAGGATGGCAGAAGGGCCCCTTCGCCTAGTCTGTGTCCTCACCCGAGGACATGTGCACTGATTTTTAGAGAGAAAGGAAGTGGGGAGGGGACAGAAATATCATGGGAGAGAGGAACACTGGTCAGTTGCCTCCTGTACGTGCCCCAACCAAGGATCGAACCCACAGCCTATTGGTGCATGGGACAGCACTCCAACCAGCTGGGCCACCCGGAGAGAGGCGGGGGAGTGAGGCTCTTTCAAAGGCTTAAGACAACTGGGGAGACAGAGAACATTAGAGCCCACTAAGAATGAAAATCTGTAAAGTTTTCATTTTCACTGGAAGTGCAAAGCGTAATTACCTGAGAGACTGAGCCACTATGCTTTCACATATTGTCAGACAATGAGTCACACGGTCTTTCTTGGTGGCAGAGTGTTCTTTCTTTCTAAAATAAAAAGAGGGAGAGAGGTGAACAGGTGTTGAACTATGCACTCCATCATTTGCACACATCACTAATGCACGCGATAAGCACTTCCCGGCTAGTGGGAATAAACCACATGGTGCATGCTGGGGGCAGGGGCGGGGCCAAGGGGCAGACCCAGGGCTTCGACAACCAGGCACAGCAGTCAGGTCATGTCACTAACGCACATAGTTTTCCCCAACTTGGCAGAGAACTGCATGCAGTGCAAACAGTGACTCGTCCAGGATCACACGAACAGAAGGGGCGTGCGAGTCAATGAAACACACGAACCCAACACCTGCTCTGTACACCAGCTGCCTCCACGCCTCCAAACCACACCGCCAACTGGCTGCAGTCAGCAGGCCACACAGACCTCGCGAGCGCGCGAGCTACAGACGACGGCTCCTTGCTCCTGGGTCCCCAGGCAGCTGGAAGGAGCCTCCTACTATGAGTTCTCAGCCAAACGGAAGGAGGTGAACAGCCAGGTCAACAACATCAGATCAAAGGTGCCTGCTTCCCACAGGAAAACAAAGCAGGCTTAAGAACCGCCGCATCCACCAGAGAATCTGAGCACAATTACCAGTAAGTGGTAGTAACTAGAACAACTAAACCTGAAGACTACTAGGTTTTTGAGGGAATTCTATTACCAAACTGCGGGAGGGGAATCTTGCCTACAGACACCTGTGACTATTCAAACCACCAGGCTCTAAAAAGCACACCTGCAGGAACAGGCTGACCCAGCCGTGCGAACCAGATGAAGGCGCGGCATCCAAAAGGCACACTGGGGGCCAAGGAGAGCCTCCAAAGGGGGAAGTCAGGGACCACAAAGAACAGACAAAGTGTCCAGGCAGAGGAGGGAGCCTGGTTTGGGGCAAGTGGGAGGGGCCTCCCAGTTGCCACCCGGGTAGAGCCAGTCACTACATGGGGAGCATGCACATCCCCCCAGTCTCCTTCCTGAAGGGGACTCACACCCATAAGTTATATTGCAGAGTGCCGATCACCCACCAGAGCACCTTTCTTCCCTTCCTGGACACACGCCTGCCGCTCAGAAGTCCCACTACCTTGCCTGCGGCCAGGGACAGACCCCCAGCTCTGCCCCCCGAGATGACATGGGAACTGAGGTGGTGTGTGGAGCAGCTGCCTCACTGGCGTACCCTGGGTCTCCCCTGTCATTCCTCCAGCTGGGACAAACATGCCCAACTCCCCTTCCCACTGTCACTCACACAGATAAAGGCTTCAAGAAGGCTGCAGAGCAACGGGGGGCAGCCACCTGGGCCCCTACGTGAGCACAAGAAGCAGAAGCCCCCAGCTCCAACCCTCAAGGACCAGCCCCTTCCCAAGCTCTGTGATGCAGATAACGGAGCTTCACCGGGAGGACCAATGTGCCTCACCAGGAAGACGGCGAACACACCGATCTGACAGACCGCAGAACGCTGCTTGGCAGTGAGAAGGGCAAACTGTTAAAACACACAAGGGTGAACCTCCATGTACCAGGTTCAAGGCTACACACTGCATGAGTCCATTCATACGTCCTGGATGATACAAAATGACAGGAACCAGAGTGACCAGCAGTCTCCAGGGGCTGGGGTGAGGCGATGCAAAGAGGCGGGGGCACAGGCAGGGGGGACTCGAGGCAGAGACACTGCAGACCTGGGGTGGCTCCAAGTCTCCACTGCGGTGGCAGTCACGCAGAGCGTCTGTCCGAACACACAGAACTGCACACTACACAGGTACACTCCACCATCTGCACACATATCGCCGCCCCGGAGTGCCAGTGCTGGGTCCCGAAGTGGACATTCGGCTCTATTTGGAAGTG